>VDFB02231745.1:0-14998 GCA_007258455.2 Sequoia sempervirens
ATATATATATACATATACATATATATATACATATATATACTCATATATATATACATATACATATACATATATACTCATATATACATATACATATACATACATACATACATACATACATATATATATATATGTGTGTGTATATATGTATGTGTATGTACTAAACAATCCAAATAGTCCTTTGCCTGAAAGTCTCAAAACTCAACACCATAATCCATTAATGCCATCTGCACTTGAATCTATTCATAATAAATGAAAATCAGACCTAGGTAAATGCAAAATCAATAACACACACAATATACACACACACACACATATATGCAATTTCCTCATTGGATTTTGGCATTTTGGTCATGGTTTTGTATTTTTCCAATCCAAATTAATTGTCTATTCATGAAAAAGTGATAAACAGACTTAAAACTTCACACCATAAGCCACAAATGATGGTTGTACTTCAATCTACTCACATACATGTAAGTATGTATATACTCATATATACATACACATATACATATATATGTATGTGTATGTACTAAACAATGCAAATAGTCCTTTGCTTGAGAGTCTCAAAACTCAACACCGCAATACATTAATGGCAACTGCACTTGAATCTATTCATAACAAATGAAAATCAGACCTAGGTAAATGCAAAATGTAGAACACACATACATACATATATACATATATACACGTACATATAGATATATGTACATACATATATATATGCACACACACACACATATACACACACACGTATATATATGTACATATACAACTATATATATATTTTTTTTTTGCAATTTCCTCATTGACTTTTGGCATTCTCGTCATGGTTTTGTATTTGTCCAATCCAAATTAATTATCTATTCATGAAAGAGTGATAAACAGATTTAAAACTTCACAACATAAGCCACTAATGATAGCTATACTTCAGTCCACTCACAATAAATGAGAACTCGCAAATGGTAAATGCAAATGTACTGCCTAAAACGCCAAGAAACTCATGAAATATTTCCAATAGCAAAGCTCCCTACAACAATTATTATTAAAAAATAAATTAGGAAATGACAAAATCATGAGGGAAATACTATCAACCAATGACAAAATTGCAAAAAAACATTGATAATTAGCTTTTAATAAACATTTCCCAAAACATCAGCAAAACTTTACAAAAAAAAAATTGGGCGTGATTCCCGATGGACAATTTTAATATACCAGTTTGAAGCGATGACATTAGCTCTCTGCCTATAGGGCATAGACTTAAAATTACAAAATGAAAAAACCACTAGGAAAATACCAACAACCAATGAGAAAATTGCAAGAAAAATCAATAATTTGCTTTTAATTCCAGCCACAGAATGTACACCGACATATTTTGCACTTATAGTCAAGACAATAACAATGAAAATTTGAAGATGGTAGTTGTAATAGTGAAGAAATGAACATCAAATCTATATACTAAATTCGTAAAACAAAAAAAAAAATTAATAGAAGATCGACAAATGAGATTGAATAAGACAATGTGCAAAGGCAAGTTGCTAATTCGCAAAATGGAAAATATAAGAAGGATGGGAACGAAAAGTGAGTAAAAAAATAGAAATATGTAAAACATGTCTATAGAGAATACCACAATATGGGAAAGTTAACTGAAACAAAGAGACAATGAAGTGGAAAAAGGGGTCAACAAAGTGAAAAAGGAGAAAAAATAAATTGATGAGTTAACTGAAAAACAAAATAGAGAATAAAAAAATTAAATAAGAAGGAAATTGTGTCAAGTTCTTGAAAATAAAATAAATATTTTTTTCCCCTTTTTGATATCATGAATAATTAACTAAAGTTAAGACAAGATTTGTAGTGCCCCTCCATTCTCACCGTGATGCGCAGGTAGTTTGGCTTTGGAACTTGGAGATGAAGGTAAACTGATAGGGATAATTAAAGGTATGTGCTAACAATGTTAAGCAGTTGATCTATTTTATGATACAGTATGTGATTATTTTATCATGACCATTATGTGATTATCATTCTGATTGTTACATAATTGATCATTATGAGATGATGTGGTTACTTGTTTGATGTGTTTGGGTGAAAGGGACAATGTCACATTACTCACTTATGAGTACCCTACTATGCTGCGAATTCCTTTCATGGTGTGCTTGATTATATGATTATGTATATGCTCGACCATTTTGTGTGTTGCAGGTTGCAGGTACTAGGCATCGACTCCACCTGAATTGGCAGGTCTGAGCGTGCCTTAAACCCAATGGAAATAGTTTATTGGAGATAGAATTTGGTCCCCTACCCTATCCATCATCCTTGAAGAGGATGAGTATCTGGTTTGTTACCTCGTTAGCGATGTCTGATGTCTATAGTCAGTTGGTCTTGCTTTTCGACCCTGGTTATGGATTAGGTAATTGTTGTTGATATTTGGCTTGTCTCTGACTTGCAAATAGCTGACTTTATGCTATAAGTTTTGGAATTCCATATTTCAACGGTGCGCTTTGAATCATTGTTGTGAAATTGAAATTTACTAAAACTACAAAATACTTGAAGTAAAAATAATTATAATTTAAATTACTATATTAGCATTAAATAAAAACTAATGATGTGGGTGGTAGGGTGGGCTCCCCCCCGCCCCTCACTTGGGCACATGGTGTCCAGGGTGGACATGAGGTGGTGGATGGGACGGACATGAAGATAATGGTTGTGGCATGGTCTTGTCACTTCCAATTTCCTAAATTTAGCCGAAGGAAGGAGTTGTTTGCTTGTTTTATCGGAAGCTCTTGAAATTTGCGGTACTTCTGGAGAAGGACAGGGGGCATGCTTGGCTTAGTTCTCATTGCGCCATCAGTGTGACACATTGGGCATGACTCTCCTAGTATTTTTTGCTAACGGGCCAAGTGGCATCTCACATCAATTGCATTGATAATGGTTTTAAGTTGGATGGACGAAGGTCGTATCTTTATTCATGTCAAGGACAATTTTGCTTTGCCATAATCCAGTTTCGTGTGCGAAGACCTGACTGATCATTATTCGGGTGTATTAAATGAACTATGAAGTCATTTCTAAAGCATGGGTTTCGCATTTTGGTATTGTCTTCTGTTTATTTTTTGCAGGGCACTGCTGTCAAAGACTTGCAAATGGCTCGAACGTCGAAGTCGAAATTCATCATCCACATCTCGGCGGAAGGATTGGAAAGTTTCGGCGTTGACACACCAGTTTCTTTGATGGCCACGGAGAGGTAGATTGCCTTTCGAGAAGTTACGAACCAGAGGTTAAAGTGCATTTTTCTCATTGATGATCCGGTGTCAATTGTTGCTGTTAAAATGGTCCTAGGCAAAGGACACCTGGAAAGGAATGAATTTGCCAGAGACAATGCACATATCTCCTCTCGGTTCCTTGCTGTGCTTCTTGGACCTGGACACCCCGAAGGCGGAGGCCAAGGAGATGATGGTTCGCCTATTCCGGATGATTTGCTTGGTGGTCTTGAAATGACACTGAAGGCGGCCTTTATAGGTAAAGGTATTCCGCGCCCTGCCGACTTGGCTCTTCTATGGGATTCAGATGAAGCTGTCAAAGTTTTTCCCTTTCTCTTAGACATTAAAGGGCCTGCATTATCAAGGCACCGAAAGATTGCAGATGTGGCGGTGGATTTCCTGAAGTGAAAGCTGAAGCTGGTGCCGGAGGAAGGGTTGGAGTGGTTGGATGGTTTCACTAGGTTTGCAGAGTTAAACGACTTCATGTGAAATGCGTCCTGTGCTGGTTGATGTTTGCTTTTGGGTCTCTTTTTGGTTTTCAACTTGTTATATTCTGGTAGATTCTAGCATTAACAGTATGTTAGTTGCTTTTTGTTTGAAGAGGCTTGGCCTCAGATATAAATCCTTCGCTTCAAAGTTTTTTTCGCAATGGGACTGTATGGCGAAAATCTTGTTGTTTCTCCTGGTTAGTTTTTTTGTTCGACTTTGTGTCCTGGATGGACCTATATTTCCTGCTTAGCAGATGTTTGTAAATTTCTATATTATCAATATACTCACCACCTTGCGTATCAAAAAAAAAAATAAAAGAACTAATGAAAATAACTATTATAAGTTAATACAATGAAAATTATTGCATGCCAATAAAGGCAATGAAGTGCATGTTACATACAAAAGGGTTTGGATAGCGGTTACACTCATTAAAAGAAAGCATAGTGGAGAAGATGTGTAGGTGCAAAGTGAACGCATGCAAAAGGTGGAGTGATGCATAATTATGGTGCCATGTTATCTACGTGAAGGAATATTCTTGCGGCAAGGCACTCAAAGGCTTGGATGTTTTCATTTACTTTTATTTTTATGATAATGGTAATTGTTCAACCCGATTCCTCATACTCAAGTGGATAGTATGGGCGACAGGAGGGTCTATTTTTTGGGGGGGATCTAGTAGCCACCACCACTACTTCACACTTGTTTTCCATTTTCAGACATAACTCATACACATAAATGAATTGGAGATAGAGGAAAATCGATCGCTTCTACATAGGGACTCGATGAAGCATGGTTTTGGGGGTTGACACAGAGGAAGGATGCTTTAGCACATGAGGAGAAAACATATTGAAAAGGGATGGAAGTGCGTGTCATACATATTCTCCATGACAAGGCAGGGATGCTGAGGACAATTAGCAGGGAGAGGAACATCTGTGGTGGGAACCAAGTAAGTGAGTTCTTTGGAAGCCATGTTCCTCAATGTTACCTTGGCTATCAATAGGTATTTCCTTCTATTCATGATTTAAGAGGATTTGTATATGTCGAAATACACTATGCATTAACTTGTAGAATGCTAGGGAGTTCATCTGTTGTTTTGTCATATTCCTGGAGTAACTTGCATGACTATAAGAATTCCTTCTATGGCGTGAATGTTTTCTAAACTCCTAAACCCAATAATGGATATCAAGATCTTTCTTTGATATACCAACAAGAACTTTTATGCCATCCAGGTCGAGCTCTTAAAATCTCCATCTAGGTCTGAGCTAAATCTGAACTCACGTCACATTATCTCTTTTCTTCCTCTCGATAAAATGGCATTATTGTTGACTCGAAGAATGAGACGAAAATCTAATTATTTTAGTTCTTGGCACCCACCTACCCTGAAATGTTCTCTTTTAAAATCACTAGTAATCAACTTCTCTAGTCGGAGGGTTATCATTTGCATGATCTTGACAATGCCAATCTCCTCGCCTATTTCGATGAAGCTTTCTTTCATGTTTTCCTAAATTAATAATGGATGGAGTTGGATTTAGTGATTCATATTGACTCCTTGTGTTGTTCCCTTGAGCCACGACTAGAATTCTTGCCTTGTCGGACCATGCTGCCCTTAATAACATAGTCGTAGGGGTATTTGAGATGAAAATTTCATCGATGTGTAAGAACATGCCAATCTCCATTATAACAATCATTCTGATTTGTATTGACCCTTTGAGTTTGGTAAACAATATATACACTTAATATTTGATATCGATGGACATAGGGAGCATTCAATTTTGTATAATATGATTTCCATCTCCTTCATGTTATTTTGGGGACTTATGTTTGTTTTTTGATAGTGATATTTTATGGTATTTAGGCTGTAGGTTACACCTTCTCCTTGCATGTTATATCCCTTAGTAAAGGCTTTGGTTTTCATTTGATTGTTGTGTTGTTTAAGCCTGGCAATTCGTTGTTGCTTTACCTTTCTTACCTATGAAAGTATGATATATGTTCAGTTGTCAATGCATATGTTTTATGATTGGAATTTGATAGATTCACCATTTAAATGAGAATTGATGGATATCTACTATGTTTGGTATTCGATTTCTGCTTATTGCATTTGGTAGAGCGATTATATGCATAAATCGATGAGTATGAATTAAGGTTGGCATTCAGTCTTAATAAATAAATGAATATGTATATATATATATATATATATATATATATATATATCTATATATATTTATTGCCGTATTGTAATTTGTCATGTTAAACAGTAAACTGCGTTATGATTATATATATATATATATATATTTGCATATATCATGGTTATAGAAAAATAATATTTTTGCCTAAGTGGTTAATTGTTTATGTTAAATAAGCAAATTGAGAAATTATATAGAGAAAAAATGAGATTATCTTTGAATGCTAATTTCTTTTACATAGTTGAATTGTAATTTTATCTTCAAATTAGTTAATTAGAATACTTGATATCATAGTTATTTATGAATTATTGTGCAAATGGCCTATTAAGTGAATTTAGTGGTTAAGTAATGAGTTATAGGAAAGGTGAAAATAATGCCTTCCATGGATGTATTGTTTGTTTGATTATTAGTATTGAATATTGTGTTTGATTGAGATATTGAGGTGATTTTGGTTATTGTTAAAAGTGGGAGTTATTTGTGCAAAGTGGTTAAGGTTGGCTTCGAGAGGCTTTGGTGGGAATATTCTTGTATGCATGATTCTTATGATGGTTTTACTTTGGAGGTGGTATGGCAATGGTTTTGGGTTATGTGCATTGTGCAAATTGAAAACCTGTGGGTGTGCCTTTTATCTTGGTATGGTTTCATGTGACTATGGTAAATGTGCAAGATGGTCAATGCCTTGCATTTTGTTTAGATTCTTATGAATTTGGTATGTGAGTGAGATGGTTAATGCCTTACTCTGTTGGATTCATGTGATTATGTCATGTGTATACAAGATGGTAAATGCCTTGCTTGTTTGTAGGGTCTACTAGTTGCAAGTAGGGGGAGTGGCTCTCAATGGGGGCCGAAACCCAAAGTGGTTGTCAGGACAACCCATTGGAGAGTTTCTTAATCCAGTGATAACCTAAAAATAAATTGGGGGGAATGGGTAATTTTCACATAAACAAGATAATGGATGCCTCACCCATGCCTGTAGTGCTCGTTTAGGCTAAGGATGGGTAGAGAAGGCCTGGTTGGCAAGATCAAATTCCTTGTCCTCGTGAAAGGAATGTTGGTTTCGCATGTGTCACCCTATGGGGTCGGGACCTAGTGAGAGGTATACCAGGACAACCATAGATGGTGGTTGGGGTCTAGTGAGAGACCGCTAGGACAACCCATACCAGGACCATGAGATGACACTCTTCCCCATTGCAATCTAGCATTCCCTAGTTATGTTATCCCCTTCAGTTGTGTGTGTGCCTCTGGAAGAAATGTATGTGTTGTATGTGATGTTATTGTTGTTGCAGTGTTTATGTTAACTTGTTTTCTTCTTGACTGTTTGTTTGTGGTGGGACCTTATGTTATCTCCTAGCATGGGGGTGGACATTAGGGTTCCACATGGTGGGGAGTTTGGTGCTTTTTCCTCCATTAGGTTTCCTTGCTGCTTGTTCGTGTGTGTGGAGGTTGTACCTTGTGTAGCGGATTCCAGTTCTCGATCCAGATTGTGAAGACAGTCTTTGATGTATATGTATTGGACTTGTATATCAATTGTACCTATTATTGTAATTTGATGTATTCTTCCCAATTGTATTCGGGGAAAAATTATTGTAAACAATGTAACAAATTATAATGTACTCTCGTGTAATGAATTTGTATATATATTTGTTAGTATTTATAAATGATCTTTAATGTTGTTATCTAATAACATGTTATGGATATGCATAATGTTTAATCATCTAATGTGGTGGATTAAAATGAACTCTTGTTAGACATATTATGATTAATGAAATAATTCTAGCTCTTGATTAATAGATATGTTAGTAGCATAGTCATGGAACCTTATAGGACTTAGGTTTAGTTTATATGTTATGTTAAGCTATGTAGTTCACTGTTATCTCTTTTTTAAAAAAATAAAAAATTGTTCCATTATTATGGCATAGTTAGTGTTGTCCTCTAGGGTTCCTTGGTGAGGCGTTACATTTTTCTATACTTTATTATTAGATGAAACAAACTTATATTAATGAAAAATACAATCCATATTTTAATAATTTAGATATTATCTAGATTAATACATTCAAGAGTGAAAATACTTCAAGGAAATCAAAAAAATGGCCTTAAAATTGATGGAAACAATATCCAAAAGTTTGGGACCACAAAAAAATTACATAGAAACTATTTGTATTTGTGTACATAATTTCAAGAAGATCGGGTGTTGCATCATGCAATGGGTGGGATGAAGGTGTTGCTTTTAGAAGTAAAAGATTTCTAGACACTGGATCACATACTAGTAATTCAACAGGTAGAGTTGAAAATAATGAAAGTAGACCTGTTAGAAGAACGTAGCTTTGGTCAAGCAGTAAATGGAGTGGATGGGGTGTTTCATATTGCTTGCCCTGTCATAGTAAATGATCACATCAACATGGTAGCTTGTACTCCACTTGATTATTTTATTTTATTTTATTTTTGTGTGATGCATCACTTGTTTTACCTAGCTTTGAATCTTAACCTATTTGTTAAAAATTTAATACAGGGCTTTTGATTTTTAGTCTACAATGAATGAGAGATGATCTGACATATTTTCTCCAAATTACAGATCTAAATTTTAAGGATTTGTTTGGATTGGTATTGCGAGGTGTACACAAATTTGTGCTTGTACATAATTTATTTCTATCTATGTTTGTCCCATTGAACAAGTGGAAAAAATATCACGCACATCCTCTCTAAAGAACACATTTTTCTATGCCTCTACAAGTTTCTTGCTTAACCATGATTTCACTTAATGGTGGTTGTGATTTCAATTTTCACATGCATTTTCTATGCTATAGGCACCCATATGCCTGATACCCAATACCCAATGGTTATGTTTTCCCTTAAGCTCACTTGGGTTATATGAGAATGACAACAATAAGGTTTTCAGAGCCCCCCACAGTCATGAAACTCTTCCTTGAATTGAAGGCATTGGAGACAAATAAAAGACCATGGAGAAACATGGAGCTAAAAAAATTGATGGTAAGAAGAAAGGCACCATCTCTTCAAATGAAGCTATAGATAACTACTTTGCAAAGCAACCCAAAACTAGGTATGATCACAAATTTGGAAACAAAAAATCATTTGATGTGAATGCAAAGAAACATGTTGACTAGGTCCTGTTTTAGCTACACTAAGAATAGCTAGGAGAGAGTTATATGTCTTGTATGTTCAATGATTTAGAAAAATAGATTTTTCCATAGATTAAATGTTGTAATTTTGATAATGATTTAGTGTTTCCTTAAATTCTTTGTGAGTGATCGTAGGCTATAACTATAATAGAATTTTACAGGGGTGAAGAACACTTATAAGTGATCGAATGAGAAAATTGTAGGAGCTTGTTTCAAATATGGACAAAGTAAGAGAATTGGAGTATAAAACTCTAAAATGCATGGGGCCAATATTGTGCATGTTTTCTTGTATTTTAGAAAGTTATCAAATTAAAGATTGGCATATTGAACTAAATTGCTCCTAATAGGAATTGGTTTTCACTTTTTTGATTTGTTGTAGCAAACAAACACTACAGATATGCTTGATGAGGTTGTTCAATATGTCAAGCTCCTTTAGAAGTAAGTTTAGGTGCATCTCTAGTTGTTTATCTATATTTCCTAGCTTTGTCAAAATTATAGCTTTTGATGACTCAAATCTATGTTTTTATTTGCTAAAATTTAATGCTTCAATCTTAGAAATTTATTGTAATAGATTGATCTTTGCAGGAGCTTTTTGAGAAACAAAAAAAATGTGATTCTGCCTCCAAAAAACAACATATGTTAACAAAACATGATCTTGTTGAAGAGGAGTTTAGATATGAGCAAAAGCCTTAGTAAATAATCCTTGCCCATATCCAGGCTGGTGTGGTCCCCTATTTATTAATGAGACTCCATTATACTTTCTACTCATTCTTAAGACAACGCTTGTAGAAGTATTCCTCCCTTGATATGTACAAGTTTTCCTTGACACTCTGGTTATCTACAAGGATAAGTTTCTTGCATTTCTTTACTTAATTTTTTTTTGGAGTGGCTATACATCTAAATCATGCCTTGTCTTTAATATCATAGTTTTGATTCACAAGGTTCTGAATTTTGTATGGTCCAAGCTAACAAGGAATGAGGTCTCGACGGGTGTTTAAAGAATTTTGGTGTTGGGAAGTGAAGGCAGAGGGCTGAGACCACTTGTTAGTAGATCTTGTTCCCAATTGATTAGTATACCTAGAACTTTTATTAGAAATGCTCCTCTATTAGACATAACTACAATATTCAAGAGAACAAGTATAAGTTATGACATTACAATCACTCAAACCATTCACAAGGATGGTGAACCAAGGCTAGAGAAAGAACGTAATGGAAGGAGTGCACATTTAACTGGGAATAGTAGCTATCATATAACATCTTATCAAGAATGGAGGCAAGGTGATAGGATGGCCATCTCATGTAGTTTTTCCAATGGATATCTACAAAATTCAATTGCTCATGTGCAAAGCTTTTTTGATGTTTTATAATCTTGGGATAAAAAGGAAGGCTTGAAGAAGAATGCTAGTTCACAACAAAAAGACATTTGGAAAGAAAGGAAGGAGCTTTGAAGTATCTCACAAAAATTAAAGCAAGATCTTTGACACATTTGATAGAAAGCAAGGTAGGAGTTCTGACACATCTGTAAGAATGCAGATTAGGAACTTTGACACATCTAGAAGAAGGGAAAATATGTACAACATATCTGAACATCAATGCAATACATGTCAAGTGTCTAGAAAATAATGCAAAAAAGCTTGAATTTTGTAGAATTAGAGACATCTAAAAACCAGTCTTGTAACTTTGAGATCAACTAGCATTCTCCCTAGTTTAAATATATCTCAAAGCATAAAAATAATTCTATGGAAACTATGTGATTTCAAATTTAATCAAGGAATAGTGTATATACATACATATATTAACATGCTACTTGAATAATTAGTAAGATAAATAGAATGCACATGTCCTAAGAAATGATTTCACTTACTCAAAAACTGCAACTCCAACCACTTTATGATTACTCATAATCCTTTTTACAACACATTCACAATTTCCAGCCCCATACCATCTCTTTAAATAGCCTTTTTTTTGTAGTAACAATATCCATAAATAGAAATTTGAAAGGAAATCTTGTTAGTGATTCGTTATATCAAATTAGAATATTTACATGATCATAATTCTGGATCCCATGTGCAATAATGCATATTATCACTTCCCATAGTCAAAATGAAGAGTACAAAAAAATCTATTTCAAAATCTAAACACATGCTAAGTTACCTTTATGTCTTTTCACATTAATGTACACATTAATAAAATAAAAATATATCTTACAATTTTCATGGTGACCGTTTCTTACCATTTATGGTTGCTCATCTTAAAATTATGAGAATGCAAATTGCTCATAGAAAAACCAAAACCAACATGAATCTTTCACCCTAAAGTTGAAGAGCCCAAAATAGTAATTAAAATTTGCTGGAAAGAAAAGGCAACATAATCTTATTGATAAGATAGATCCCACTTATTCCATTTCTACAATTCCATCTTTTTCAAACTTTTGAGTGAAAGGGTAGTACATGTGGAGCAAAAGGAGTCTATAGAACCTGTGGTCATGGTACTTGATAGACTGTGTGCTGCTGTTGATGTTGTCCAAACACTTCTTTAATTTCTTGTTTGTTTTTAACTACTTATTTTTGCTTTAGTGTTTTGTATCCTCTTTTTTCAGTATAATATTTAAATTTTAAATCAATTGTAATATCCTTTCCTTGGGCTTCTGCGACTACCAAGTGGGTGGCTCTAGATTTAGTGTCATCGTGGGGAAGGACAACAACATAAGCTTGGTTGGTGTAGCTTATCTGGGTGGTGGCGAGACTTAAATGTAGGAAGGTGGCGAGGCATTTGCATTGGCTGATTGTTCGACTTCATTAATGGGATCGCTTGTCGAAGGATGGGGCGGTGTGGAATGTGTAGATGATGGGATGTTGAGGGTTAAATTTCCTTTGGGCCTGTGGCGTTCCTCAATTCCATTAACCAAAGTGATGGAGTCCCTAATTAGCCTGTCATCTGGTAGGAAATTATGGGCCTTCTATGGGAGAATTTGACATGGGCGTTTGAAGTTTGTATTCAAGGTTTGGGACGAGTTGGTGCTGGGAGCGGCGAAAGTGCTTTTGGGAGAAGATTTTATGAACACAGTTGAGAGGTGGTGGATGAATGCGGACATCACAACAAGGTCTCTTGCAGTGCTTCTCGACTTGGAGGTACCGAGGGCCATGGTGATGCTCATGGCAAGGAAGTTGGTATGGGAAAATTTGTTGGAGGGTGCAATGGATATTATGTAATGCCCCGCCATGGTTTCCATTAAAACAAAATGTAAAGAACAAATTAACCGAATAATTTTTTTTTTAAGAGATTTGATTACATAATTGTCTTAAGGATTCCAAGATGACGTTACTTAAACATAATAAATAAGAACATCACTTCATGACATAAAACATAAGCACAAATTAAATTCATGAATAATTCCAATTTCAATACTTTATAAAATTAGGTTACAAATATATCTAGATTACATCATGTGAGATTTTCATAAATCTCGTGACATCATAATGATGATACAATGAGTACACTCATATACATGAGGTAAATATATAAAGAGGATAATGATCACATCACAATTAACATCCATGTCCACGAGTATATTATGTATCCACTGTCACGAACAATGAAGTAACTGGAAACTGCTACAAGTATAATATCATCTGTAAAAGTATCCAATGAAGGTATAGCACGATTTCTCCCAACCACGTGAAACCTGAAGGTCCACTCCCTCCGTGCTTGGAGATAATGACAGGTCCACAAACAAGAAGACAAAACAATACATTTACGTGGCTTACATTCACATAACGACATAATGATATCAAAACATAACAAACAAACTCCCAGTGGAAAAACACAACTAGAGATAAATCAATACAAATGATCACAATCATGTAATAGGCAAAGAGTGTCATCACACTGTCGAGATAGGTTACCCTGGTGAATCTTCCTAGACTATCGACCCTCCCCAAGAGTTACCCTGACAGTCTCTACCGATTCCCGGCCCCTATGCAAACTAGTGTGGAGTCGTTCTATCTTTCAAGAAGACAAGATGGGTGACTAGCCATTCCAGACCTTCTCAACCTTTCCTCAATCTAAACGAGCATTAAGAAAATAGGTGAGACATACTTTTATCTGAGTTAATGTTGAATTCTACCCAATCCCTAGTACATTAGTTAGGTTTCCACTGAATTACAAAACCTACGATAGGTTACCACGACAACCGGTACCTAGGGTTTGGCCCCCTCTTTTGCAAGCCACTCTTTCTATAACATGACTCAACATCAAAGATAAGGATAGCCTCCAAGGATAAGGAACAAAATCGCGGATGAACATCATCCACGGTGAACCATAAAACTCATTATCTCAAAGATAACAATTTCATTATGCATGTTTTAATTCCAAAATGCCACAAAGGTACACTAAGTATCAAACAAGGCTAACTTGAAATTAACAAGAACAAATGAATACTACGTCTCACATGAAATAAATAATTCATTTGAAGTGTTCCCTAGCCTCTAGGAAACTTAATAACTCAAAATTTACAAATTTTTAATTATATTCTTTTAAACACATTCTAATGAATATTACTCATTTATAGAATAATATAGACAAATTACATGTTAAACCAATTTAACTTAAATAGAAACATTAAAGCATTTAAATTGCTCATATTCATTTATTTGTTTCACAATAAGCTAAATTTATTTATTTAAATCAAAATTTTGGGCAATATAAAAAGAATGCCAAATATAAATCTTGACACAATTATACAAAATATATTGTGAAGATGTTGATTCAACGCAAGTAAAAGATAAGTAAACTGAAATAAAGAGATACATTAATTATGCATACTGATAGGTGCATGCAATCTGCCATATCTCAGTCCGTACAATGCAATAAATCATCAAATATGTTAGTGAACAATAGTCAGACTAGAGGAGTTGAGGAAAACGCAATTGATGAGCATAATATTTAGTGCAATTCATAAGAGCATGTAACATACAACAAAGAGGATAAAAGAAACTTTGTTTTTGAATTTCCAATGCCATAACATTCAGCTAACTTAAGAATTGCTTGAAATCTTATGGTTAGGAAAGGCGTACATGCCAAAACACATTCAATTCAAAAGTTGTTTATTAACTTTTAGAAAGTGATAGACAAAAGCTACAGGTAAAGAATTAAAACATAAATATGCATGATAATTTGGGGAAAAAGAATGCACGCCATGCGAAACATGTATATGATAAATAATTCAAGCATTAGTTTGATTATGAAATTTTTGGGAGATGAAATCGACTTTTGCAACATGTATACAAAAGAAGGAGCTTGGCATCCCTGATAGCGCCCTTTCAAACAAAGCTTTTAGAATACATAAGGAGGAAAGCACAAACAATACCAAGTTGTTACAAGCAGGGTTGTACTGAATTTTGTTTATGTTCCAGCTACTGCGGCTGGAATGGTTACCAATGGAATCAAAGAAAATTATTTAACCTTTACAACTTGTTCTGCACTATTGAAGTAGAATGCAACATGTAAAATTCAGAGAGGAGGCTACCATAAGTCTCTGTGCCCTGCCATGTTCAAGTATTACAACAATGACAAGTGCCAATAGTACCAAGGAGGTTATTTAAATCAAAACAGATTAAGTAAAGCAATAGTGGAAAATTGTCACAAAATCAAGAAGGTTGTTTAATCTCATACACCCTACCATATTCAAGCACTGTTGCTAAGACAGGCAGCGCATGGAATCTCAAGAAAGATATTCACAAAGCAAAATTAAATGAGAAAATCATAGAGGATTGTTAAAATAATTTTGAACTATATTTATCAATAACAACAGTAGCGCTGGTAGAGGGAAATATGCAAGCAAAGAATGATAAATATAACAAAAGAGATTTTTGAAATATATGAACCATTTCATTCGCACATAGGCAATTACCAAACTTCTCAAAGCGAATGAAGGTGATGC
>VDFB02231750.1:0-13230 GCA_007258455.2 Sequoia sempervirens
CACATGTGTTTGAGTTTTCATGGGCCATCGATCAACTTTGGTGAGCACAATTGTGGATTGCACTATAGTTGTGCATTCTAAATGCGTATTTACTATCGCCTCTCGTGAACCTTCATTTTTTGTTGAGTTATATCCGCACTTACGAAACCACTCGTATTTGAGTTTTTGTGGGCCATCAATCAACTTTGGTGACTACGATTGTGGATTACAATGTAGTTGTCCAATGTGTATGCATATTTTCTATCACCTTTCATGAACCTTCATTTTTTGTTGAGTTATAGCCACACTTAGGAAACTGCTCATGTTTGGGTTTTTGTAGGCCATCAATTAACTTTGGTGACTATGATTGTGGCTTGCACTATAGTTGTTGATTATGTACGAGTATTTTCTATCACCTTTCATGAACCTTCATTTTTTGTTCAGTTAAAGCCACATTTAGGACACCGCTCATGTATTAGTTTTTGTGGGCCATTAATGAACTTTGGTGACTATGATTCTTGATTGTACTATAGTTGTGCATTTTGTACGCATATTTTTTATTGCCTTTCACAAACCTTCGTTATTTGTTGAGTTATAGTCATATTTACAAAAATGCTCGTGTTTGAGTTTTCATGGGCCATTGATCAACTTTCGTGACTAAAATTGTGGAATGCACTGTAGTTGTGCATTCTATACGCATATTTTCTATCACCTTTTGCGAACGTTGATTTTTCATTCAGTTATAGCCGCACTTAGGAAACCATTCATGTTTGAGTTTTCGTGGAACATCGATCAACTTTGTTGACTACGATTGTGGATTGTAGTGTAGTTGTCCATTCTATACACGTATTTTCTATCGCCTTTCGTGAAAAGTCATTTTTTCTTGAGTTCTAGCTGCATTAGGAAACCTCTCATGTTTGAGTTTTCGTGGACCATCGATTAACTTTAATGACCATGATTTTGGCTTGCACTGTACTTTTCCATTATGTACACGCATTTTCTATTTCCTTTCACGAACCTTCATTTTTTTTTATTTATAGCCACATTAAGGAAACCGCTCGTGTTTAAGTTTTCTTGGGCCATCGATCAACTTTCGTGACTACGATTGTGGATTACACTCTTGTTGTGCATTCTATAAGCGTATTTTCTATCACATTTTGTGAATCTTCATTTTTCGATAAGTAATAGCCGCAATTAGGAAACCGCTCATTTTTGAGTTTTCGTGGGCCATTGATCAACCTTTTTTGTCTACGATTGTGGATTGGACTGTCATTGTCGATTTTGTACGTGTATTTTCTATTGCATTTCGTGAACCTTCATTGAGTTGCTGCGCCGGATGTGCTCAGGAAGTTTGAGTTATGCGTGCCATTGATCAACTTTGGTGGCTTCACGCGTAGTTACAATGTAGTTGTGGCCATTTCTATCACGGGTATTTTTCTAATGCCTTTCATGAACCTTTATTTTCATTGAGTTACGCAAGCTCCGCTTAGAAATTTGCTCCCTCACGTGAGTTTTAGGTAGACGCCGATTCAACTATAGTGACTCTGAATGTATGGATTACTAACGTAGATATCCGCCGGTACATATTTTCTAACCGCCTTTCTCAAATTCATTTTTGTTGACGCCTGACGTTGCTCGACCGCTCGAGTTGGGACGTTGCTGGGCGTCGATTGTGGATTGTACTCTACTTTCGCTTTGCGCACATAGTTTTAATCCGCGTTTCCACGGAACCTTTTATTTTGTTAGTTACATATTAAGCTAAATTCGTGAAATGCACCATTGTTTGAGTTTTCGTGGAGCCATCCCGATCAACTTTGCGGTGACTCACGATTGTACGGTTACATTATAGTTATTGCATTCTATATGTGTATTTCAATCTCCTTTTCTGAACCTTCATTTTATTGAGTTATATAGCCGTGCGGAAGCCGCATTTCGTGTTTGAGTTTTTGTTGGCGTAGATCAGCTGGTAACTACGATTGTGGATTCCACTATAGTTGTCCATTTTGTATGCGTATTTTTTCTCGCCTTTCTCAAACATTCATTGTTTGTTCAGTTATAGCTGCATTTAGGAAAATGCTCGAGTTTGAGTTTTCATGGGTCATCGATCAACTTTGGTGACTACGCTTGTGGATGACACTGTAGTTGTGCATTCACTATGCGTATTTTGTATCGCCTTTCATGAACCTTCATTTTTCATTGAGTTATAGCCGCACTTACAAAACCCCTCGTCTTCTAGTTTTCGTGCGCCATCAATCAACTTTGGTTACTACGATTGTGGATTGCAATGTAGTTGTCCATTTTCTACGCGTATTTTTCTATTGCCTTTTGCAAACCTTCATTTTTTATTGAGTTATACTGTATTTAGGAAACCGCTCGAGTTTGAGTTTTTGTGGACCATTGATCAACTTTGGTGATTACGCTCTTGGATTACACTATAGTTGTGCATTCTATACACGTATTTTCTATCACCTTTTGCCTTCATTTTTTATTTGTGTTATTTATGGCAGCGTTAGGGAAACCACCATGTTTTAGGGATTTTTATGGGCATTCGTCAGCGGTGATTCACGGTTAATGTATTTCCAGTGTAGTTTGTTCATTATGGATGCTAATTTGCTTATCTCACCTTTTCGCGAGCGTTCATTTTTTGTTGGGATTCCATAGCGCGTGAAACCGCTCATGTTTAAGTTTTTGTGGGCCATAGATCAAGTTTGGTGACTACGATTGTGGATTACACTTTAGTTGTGCATATTGTATGCATATTTGTAATCGCCTTTCACGAACTTTTATTTTTTGTTGAGTTATAGCCGCATTTAGGAAAATGCTTTTTTTCTAGTTTTTGTGGGCCATCGATCAACTTTGGTGACTACGATTGTGGATTACATTGTAGCAGTTTATTCTATATGCATATTCTCTATCCCCTTTCACGAACCTTCATTTTTCATTGAGTTATAGGTGCACTTAGGCAACCACTCATGTTTGAGTTCTCATGGGCCATTGATCAACTTTTATGACTACGATTGTGGATTGCACTGTACTTGTCCATTTTATACATGTATTTCAATCGCCTTTCGTGAATCTTCATTTTTTATTGAGTTATAGCCGCATTTAGAATAACGCTCGAGTTTTAGGTTTTATGGGCTATCGATCAACATTGGTGTCTACGATTGTGGATTGCACTATAGTTGTCCATTTTGTACTTATATTTTCGATCGCCTTTCACGAACATTCTTTTTTTGTTCAGTTATAGTCGCATCTAGGAAACCACTCGAGTTTGAGTTTTCGTAGGCCATCCATCAACTTTGGTGATTATGCTTGTGGATTACACTATAGATGTTCATTCTATATGCATATTTTCCATCGTCTTTTGCAAACCTTCATTTTTCGTTGAGTTATACATGCACTTAGGAAACCGCTCATGTTTGAGTTTTCATGGGATCCATCAATCAACTTTGGTCACTACAGTTGTGGATTGCACTGTAGTTTTCCATTATGTACGTGCATTTTTTATAACCTTTCAAGAACCTTCATTTTTTGTTGTGTTATAGCCACATTTAGGAAAATAGTCGAGTTTGAGTTTTTGTGGGCCATCGATCAACTTGGTGACTACACTTGTGAATTACACTATAGTTGTGCATTTTATACACATATTTTCTATTGCCTTTCATGAACCTTCATTTTTTGTTTTGTTATAGCCACATTTAAGAAATCGCTCGTGTTTGAGTTTTCGTGGGTCATCGATCAACTTTATTGTCTACGATTGTGTAATGCATTGTAGTTGTCCATTCTGTATGCATATTTTCTATTGCCTTTTGTGAACCTTCATTTTTTGTTGAATAATAGCCACATTTAGGAAATTGCTCGTGTTTCAATTCTTGTGGGCCATCGATAAATTGTGGATTAGACTATACTTATTCATTCTATACAATGTATTTTCTCTTGTGCTTCACAAACCTTCATTTTTCATTGAGTTATAGCCGCACATGGGAAACCGCTCGTGTTTGAGATTTCGTTGGCCATTGATAAACTTTGGTGACTACGATTGTGGATTACACTTTAATTGTGCATTATATATGCGTATTTTCTATTGCCTTTTGCAAACCTTCATTTCTTGTAGAGTTATAGCTACATTTAGGAAACTACTCATGTTTGACTTTTTTTTGGCCATCGATCAACTTTGGTTACTACAATTGTGGATTGTACTATAGTTGCATTTGGGAAAACTCTCATGTTTGAGTTTTCATGGACCATCGATCAACATTGGTGACTGTGATTGTGCATTTACACTGTAGTTTTGCATTCTATACGCGTATTTTTTGTCACCTTTCATGAAACTTCATTTCTTGTTGAGTTATACTTGCCTTTAGGAAAACGTTCCTCTTTTAGGTGAACCATCGATCACTTTTGGTAACTACGATTGTGGATTATACTATAGTTCTACATTCTATACACGTATTTTCTATCACCTTTTGCAAACCTTCATTTTTCGTTGAGTTAATCCTGAGATTAGTACACCGATCGTATTTAAGTTTCCGTTAGCCATCAATTGACTTAGGTGCCTACGATTCTGAATTGCATTATAATTGTCCATTCTCTACGTGTATTTTCTAGCACTTTTCATGAACTTTCATTTTTTGTTGAGTTATAGTCACATTTAGGAAACCGCTCTTTTTTGAGCTTTCGTGGGCCAGCGATTAGCATCGGTGACTACAATAGTGAATTGTACTATAGTTGCATATGGGTAAACCCACAATAGTGGGTTACAATTTTTTGAATGAAGAAAAATTAGAAATTCTCATCAAAAGGCTTTAAAATGGTTACCTTCATGAAGGGGTTGAATAGTCACCCCTTCAATGAACCCCCTTCAATGAACCCTCCCTTCACAATGAACCTTTTTGCACAATACTCTGGGGTTCAAATGAACCCTTCATTAGAGAGTTCTTACTTTTTTCACCTTCCCTCCACCATTTCAAGAATTGTATTTTTACTATCGGAAAGCTTGGGAAGGAGGGTGCAAATGGAGTCAACTTGATACATAAGTTGAGACGTTATAGTGTCCGGCGATGCTTTCTTATTCTCAATTTAATATATTTTGTTTTATTTTATATTTTATATTTTATTTCTTTGGCCTTGGTTTTTCAACGACGTCGGTTGTGAAAGTCATTGTGGAAAAATAGTAAATTTGAGGAATTTTTTTTTGAAAAATATATATCCACTAGGTATTGATGTCCTCGTTCTAACAAAAAAAGAAAAATTGAATTACAATACATACCAAAAACGTTATGCGCGCTGAAGTGCACCTATGTCTAAATTATAAATGTTTTGACTTCAAAACTTAATTAAAAGAAAAAAATTCAAAAAAATGCTATGAAAAAAAATGAAAGAACTAGATACTTCTGTTACCAACCTAAATTCAAAAGAATTAGAATTTTACCCTTTGTAGAAAAAAATTTATGCAAGCTAAAGTACATACCACTTTTTAAAAATGTTGTTTACTATTAAAAACTAGTTATCAAATGAGATGCAAAAAAATTACAATTTAATTTCAATTTTTAAAAAAAAAATACATTTAAAATCTACAGACAAAATCTCACAAATCACTAGTTTACATCATTTTCAAATTCCTAATACTTTACCTACTATAAGTGTCAAAAAGTGAAGTTTTCTCTGAAAATGTTGATTTCAATGTCAAGTTTGGCCAAAAAGTGTAACCCATTATTGTGGGATGACCCATATTGTGTACACATATTTTTAATTGCATTTCACGAACCTTCATTTTTTGCTGAGTTATAGCCGCATTTAGGAAACTGGTCAAGTTTGAGTTTTTGTGGGCCATCGATCAACTATGGTGACTACGCTTGTGGATTGCACTGTAGTTGTGCATTCTATAGATGTATTTTCTATCGCCTTTTTTGAACCTTCATTTTTTGTTGAGTTATAACCGTATTTAGGAAACCGCTCGAGTTAGAGTTTTCATGGGCCATCGATCAACTTTCGTGACAACACTTTTGGATTACACTGTAGTTGTGCATTCTATATGTGTATTTTCTATCGCCTTTTGCAAACATTCATGTTTTGTTGAGTTATGGCCGCATTTAGGAAACTACTCGTGTTTGATTCTTTGTGGGCCATCGATCATTTTTGGTCACTATCATTGTGGATTACAGTTTAGTTTTGCATTTCAGAAACTGCTCATGTTTGAGTTTTTGTGGGCCATCATTTAACTTTGGTGACTACGATTGTGGATTGTACTATAGTGCATTATGTTCACATACTTCTTATAACCTTTCATGAACCTTCATTTTTTCGTTTAGTTATAGCCCCACTTAGGAAACATCTCATGCTTGAGTTTTCGTGGGCCATCGATAAATTTTGGTGACTATGGTTCTTGATTGCACTCTAGCTGTGCATTATGAATAATACCTTCATTTACCGTTGAGTTATAGCCGCACTTAGGAAACCGCTCGTGCTTGAGTTTTTGTGGGCCATCAATCAACTTTGGTGACAACAATTGTGGATTACACTGTAGTTGTGCATTTTATACACTACTTTCTATCACCTTTCGCCAACCTTCATTTTTTGTTGAGTTGTAGCCACAATTAGGAAACCACTCATGTTTGAGTTTTCATGGGCCATCGATCAACTTTGGTGACTACGATTGTGGATTGCACTGTAGTTGTGCATTATGAATCCTAATTTTCTATCACCTTTCACAAACCTTCATTTTTTGTTGAGTTATATAGACGCATTTAACAAACTGCTCGTGTTTAAGATTTTGTGGGCCATTCTTTGTATTATACTATAGTTGTGCATTCTATACAAATATTTTTTATCGCCTTTTGCAAACGATCATCTTTTGTTGAGTTATAGCTGCACTTAGGAAAATGCTCGTGTTTGAGTTTTCATGGGCCATCAATCAAATTTGGTGAAATGATTATGGATTTCATTGTAGTTGTGCATTGTATACATGTATTTTCTATCACTTTTCATGAACCTTGATTTTTTGTCTAGATATAGCCACATTTAGGAAACCGCTAAGGCTTGAGTTTTCATGGGCCATCAATTAACATTGGTGACTACGCTTGTTGATTACACTGTAGTTGTGCATTCTATACGCGTATTTTCTATTGCCTTTCATGAACCTCCATTTTTCGTTGAGCTATAGCTGTATCTAGGAAACCGCTCGCGTTTGATTTTTCGTGGGCCATCGAGCAAGTTTGGTGACTACGATTGTGGACTACACTATAGTTGTCCATTCTCTACATGTATTTTCTATTGCCTTTTGCAAATATTCATTTTTTGTTCAGTTATAGCCACATTTAGGAAAATGCTCGTGTTTGAGTTTTTGTGAGGCATCGATCAACTTTTGTGACTACGATTTTGTATTGCATTATAGTAGTCCATTCAGTACATGTATTTTCTATCGCTTTTCATGAAACTTCATTTTTTGTTGAGTTATAGTCACCAAAGTTGATCGATGTATGAAAACAAACTTCGGTAGTTCCCTGTTGGCTGCCTTTCATTAAAATGAAGTTTCTGGCGATAGAAAATGTAATTAAGTTGACGACTCTGATTGCAATCCTGATAAATGAACAAAAATATTGATCGATGGCTTAACAGCGATGAACTCTTATTCGCTCAGCGAAAAGAATGTAAAGATGATAGAAAATCTGTTTAAACTAAATCATCAATAAACAATCCTAAAGATGATGATGGCCCGTAACAAAATGGGAAAGGATTCCTAAATGTGGGTATAAATTGACATAAAATGAAGGTTCACGAAAGGCAATAGAAAATACACATATAGAATGGACAACTACAGTACAATCGACAATTGTAGTCACCAAATTTGATCGATGGCCCAAAAAAACACAAGTATGAGCGATTTACTAAATGCATGAATAACAACAAAAAACATAGGTTCATGAAAGGAAATAGAAAATACATCTACATAATGGTCAATTATAGTGCAAGCCACAATCATAGTCATCAAAGTTGATCAATGGTCCACCACAGAAACTCAAACACAAGCAGTTTGCTAAATGCGGGTATAACTCAAGGAGAAATGAAGGTTCGCAAAGCGCGATAGAAAATACACAACTTTTGTGATTACGATTGTGGATTGCACTGTAGTTTTGCATTCTATATGCATATTTTCTATTTCCTTTTGTGAACGTTCATTTTTTGTTTAGTTATAGCTGCAATTAGAAAACTGCTCATGTTTGAGGTTTTCTGGGCCATCGATCAACTTTAATGACAACAATTGTGGATTGTACTGTAGTTGTCAATTTTGTACGCATATTTTTTATTGCCTTTTGTGAACCTTTGTTTTTTGTTGAGTTATAGCTGCATTTATAAAACCACTCGTGTTTAAGTTCTTGTGGGCCATCGAACCACTATGGTTACTACACTTGTGGATTACATTATAGTTGTGCATTCTATATGAATATTTTTAATCACCTTTTGTGAACCTTCATTTTTTGTTGTGTTATAGTGGCATTTAGGAAAACACTCGTGTTTGAGTTTTTGTGGTCCATCAATCAACTTTCGTGATGATGATTATGGATTACACTATAGTTGTGCAATCTATACTCGTGTTTATCGCCTTTCAAGAACTTTCATTTTTTGTTCATTTATAGCCGCATTTTGGAAATCGCTTGTGTTTGAGTTTTTTCGGGGCATTGAACAACTTTGTTGACTACAATTGTGGATTGCATTGTAGTTGTCCATTTCTACCGATATTTTCTATTGCCTTTGTGAACATGCTTTTTTCTCAGTGCCAATTTTTATTTAGAGGAGCTAGTGTTGAGTTTTTCATGGACCCATCCAATCAACTTTGGTGACTCGTTGTGGATTGTAGTTAGGCGTCCATTTTGTGCAGTATTTTCTATTTTCTTCGTGGAACTGTTCTTTGTTGATTATAAGCACATTTAGAGCCACTCATGTTTGAGTTTTCATGACCATTGATCAACTTTGGTGTCTGGCTTGTTATGGATTACATTGTAGTTTGCATTCTATATCGCAGTATTTTTCTATTGGCTTTCACAGAACCTCCATTTTTGTTGAGTTATAGCTTCGCATTTGAATGTCATGTTTGAGATTTTTGAACTGTCCGATCAACTTTGGTGACTTCGTTAGTAGTTGTACTATAGTTGTGCATTCTATATGAATATTTTTAATTACCCTTCACGAACCTTCATTTTTTGTTGAGTTATTGCCGCATAAAGGAAAACGCTCGCGTTTTAGTTTTTGTGGGCAATCTATCAACTTTGGTCACTACAATTGTGGATTATGCTGTACGTGTATTTTTTGTTTCCTTTCATGAACCTATATTTTTTATTTTGTTATAGCTGCATTTAGAAAACTGCTCATATTTGAGTTTTTGTGGGCCATTGATCAACTTCGGTGACTACGCCTCTGGATTACACTGTAGTTGTGCATTCTCTACACATATTTTCTATCACCTTTTGCGAACCTTCATTTTTCATTGAGTTATACCTGCCTTTAGGATGCTGCTCGTGTTAGAGTTTTCGTCGGCCATCAGCCAACTTTGGTGACTAAAATTGTGGATTACACTGTACTTGTCCATTCTGTACATGCATTTTCTATCCCCTTTTGTGAACCTTCATTTTTTGTTGTGTTATAGCTGCATTTTAGGAAACCGCTCAAGTTTGAGTTTTTCTTGGCCATCTTAGTCACCAAAGTTGATCAATGGCCCAAAACACACAAACATGAGCGATTTCCTAAGTGCGGCTATAACTCAACAAAAAATGGAGTTTCTCGAAATCCAATAGAAAATACACGTATACAATGTGCAACGATAGTATAATCCACAACCGTACTCACCAAAGTTGATCGATGACCCATGAAAACTCAAACTCAAACTGTTTCCTAAATGCGACTATAACTCAACAAGAAATGAAGGTTCGTGAAAGGCGATAGAAAATATGCGTAAAGAATCTAAAACTACAATGCAATCCACAATCGTAGTCACCAAATTCGATCGATGGCCCATGTAAACTCAAACACAAGCATTTTCCTAAATGCGGCTATAACTCAACAAAAAATGGAGGATCGTGAAAGGCGATTAAAAATATGTGTACATAATGCACAACTACAGTGTAATCCACAATCATAGTCATTAGGTTGTGATTGCTACGAAGAATTTAAACATAATTTCACAGATGTGAGTGCAATTCAAAATGAAGGTTTTAATGAAGTAAAGCTGGCGTCTAAGATGCAGCTACGATTCTAATCAGAATAAATAGTCGCAAAAGTGATGGATGAAAACTCAAACATGGTAGTTTTCAACTAAACTTTCAACAAAATGAAGGTTCACAAAGGTGATAAGAAATATGCATCTGATATGGACAACTACAGTATAATCAAGCATGATTTCAGATTATAGCGAACAAGAAATTAAGGTTAGTTAAGGTTGGTTAAAATGCTATTGTGCAAAATCTACAACTCAGTACAATCCACAATGCATGATCGCAAAGTTGATGGAGTAACCAACAAAAAGCTCAACCACGAGCTGGTTAAATCAAACTTCTTCAATATAAAAATGAGTTGATGAAAGGTATTAAATATATATGAGATACGCAACTGCAATGTAATCCTAGTAGTCGCAATTTTGATCGATCTGCCCGAAATCTCAAACTTCAGTCAGTTTCTAAATGAACTATAACTGAACAAAAATGTAGGTTCTGAAAAATGATGAAAATATTTGTACAAAATGAACAATACGATTACAATCCGTGGTGATCCTCAAAAGTCGATAGCCCGTAATCAAAAATAAGTGGTTTCTAGTGCGGCTATAACTCAATGGCAAATACTTTGGAACCCAAACAAAGCGATAGAAAATCAGGTATATGGGAATGCACAACTAAAATTGTAATCTGATAAGTCACCAAAGGACTGATCGTTATTTACGAAAACTCAAACACAAGTGTTTTACTAAGTGGGGCTATAACTCAACAATTTTTTTTGGGAAAATAAAAAATATTGGTTTTATACACGTGTATAGGATTTTTCATAGAAACATACAAAAAATATTGTTTCGTAGATTCTATTTTTGAGGGGTTCTTGCATGTTGATGAAAAATAAGTTTTTCGAAAAAAGGAGGATTTGGGTCTATTCATAACAACATTCTCTACAAAACCCATTTCTCAATTTTTTTCGTAAAAAGATTCAAAAAGTTTGCTTTTACTTTTAAAAAAATACTATCTTTTTCAAGAACAACTTATTTTTTCAAAAAACGGCCGATCTGGGTTTCTTTAGCATTTGAGCACTTATAAAACACATATTTCAATTTTCCAACAAAAAATGTTTCATAGATTCTATTTCGAGTGGTTCTTGCATGTTGGTGAAAAATTATTTTTTCAAATAATGGACAATCTAGGTCTATTCAGAACGACATTCTCTACAAAACCCATTTGTCAGATTTTTCATAAAAAATTCAAAAAATTTGCCTCTGTTACATCTAATACTTCTACTTTTCAAAAATATCTATATTTTTCAAGAACAAATAATTTCAAAAAATAGATGATCTAGGTCTCTTTAGCACACGAGCACGTATAAAACCCATATTCTCGATTTTCCCAAAAAATATTGTTTTGTAGATTCTATTTTTGAGGGGTTCTTGCATGTTGGTTAAAATTAGTTTTTCGAAAAAAGGATGATCTAGGTCTACTCAGAACAACATTTTGTACAAAACCCATTTCTTATATTTTTCATAAAAAGATTCAATTTTTTTTCTTTTGTTACCTCTACTACTACTCCTAAAAAAAAATATCTTTTTAAAAAACAACTTATTTTTTCAGAAAACGGACGATCTGGGTCTCTTTAGCATACGATCACCTATAAAACCCATATTTCAATTTTCCCAAAAAAAATTGTTTCGTCGATTCTATTTTTGAGGGGTTCTTGCATGTTGGTGAAAAATTAGTTTTTCGAAAAAAGGACGATCTGCATCTACTTAAAACGACATTCTCTACAAAACTGATTTCTCAAAATTTTCATAAAAAGATTCAAAAGGTTTGACTTTCTTACCTCTACTGCTTCTACTTTTCAAAGAAATCTATCTTTTTCAAAAACAAATTATTTTTTCAAAAAATGAGCGATCTGGGTCTCTTGAAAACACGAGCACCTATAAAACCCATATCTCGATTTTCCCAAAAAATATTGTTTGATGGATTTTGATGGCCCATGAAAACTCAAACACGACCGGTTTCTTAAATGCAGCTATAACTCAACTAAAAATCAAGATTCAGGAGAGCCAATAGGAAATATGCGCATAGAATGAACAACTACAATGCAATCCACAATTATAGTCACCAAAGTTGATCTAGGACCCATGAATCTCAAAGACGAGCGGTTTCCTAAGTTTGGCTATAACTCAACAAAAAATAAATGTTTGCGAAAGGTGGTAGAAAATACACATACAGAATGCATAACCACAATGTAATCCACAATCGTAGTCACCAAAGTTGATTGTTGGCCCACGAAAACTCAAACACGAGTGTTTTCCTAAATGGGGCTATAACTCAATAACGAATAAAGGTTCGCGAAAGACTCATATTTGAGTTTTCCTGGGCTATCGATCAACTTTGGTGACTACGATTGTGGATTGCATTGTAGTTGTCCAATATGTATGCGTATTTTCTATAAGCCTATGTTTCATCATTTTCATTATTAAGCACTTTAAATTCCTGCTCTGTTTATTCATGAGCCATCAACTCTTTGGTGAGCCTGATGTGAATTACTGCTATAATTTCCATTTGTATCTTGTATTTTCATCCTGCTTTATGGGCTCTTCATTTTTGAGTTATTACCATTAGAAATTGCTCGTGTTTGAGTTTTCATGGGCCATTGATCAACTTTGGTGTCTACAATTATGGATTACATTGTACTTTTTCTTTCTATACTTATTTCTATCGCCTTTCGCAAAACTTCATTTTTTGTTGAGTTATAGCCACATTTAGGAAACCACTCATTTTAAGTTTCTGTGGGCTATCAATCACCTTTGGTCACTACAATTGTGGAGTGTAGTGTAGTTGTGCATTCTGTATGCGTATTATTAATCGACTTTTAGGAAACTCCATTTTTTGTTTTGTTAAAGCCACATTTAGGAAAATTCTCATGTTTGAGTTTTCGTGGGCCATTGATCAACTTTGGTGACTACGATTCTAGATTACATTATAGTTGGGCCTTGTATACATGTATTTTCTATCACTTTTCATGAACCTTCATTTT
>VDFB02231752.1:0-25206 GCA_007258455.2 Sequoia sempervirens
TGATTGGATTTAGTAAATCCTAACATTAGATTTTTATTATGCCTGATTTGCTTTAGATTGTTTCTATTCTTTTGGGAAAATTTGGATTACTTTGAATTATAAGTCTTCCAGATAAGTTTGTTAATGAGGGAGTTGTTAATTGTTCAAAATTCAATCCTTTGAGTTAACTAGGGTAGTGCACATGGTTTTGTATGGTTTTTAGACACCTAGTTCTATGAATAGGATGTGATGTCCGATGTGATATGTTTGGTATTAGATTTTGATTTATGTGCACTTTGTTTACCTTAGTTAGTGGACTTAGATTCCTTGTATTATTTTTAGGGGAGTGGCTCTTTATGAGGGCCGACACACAAAGTGGTGCCAAGGTAACTCATGCAGAGTTAACTAATCAGTGAAAACTAAAACAACATCTTAGGTAGTCTAAAACCTTTAACTAGATTGATAAGCCTCACTCATGGACTCAAGGGCTAGTACAGACTTGAGAATGAGTCGAGAAGGCCCAGAATGGCAAATCGATATCTTGTTATTTTAAAAAGGTATTCGATTCTGCAACAATTTCTATGAGGGGCCAAGTTTCGTAAGAGGTTACCAGGGTAACCCAAATTGGGGGTCGGAACCTAGGAAGAAACACTTGGGTAACCTATGCAACATTGTGATGACACTCCACCTATAATAACAATATCCTTGTGAACTTAGTATTTGATCATTCAGTTCTGGAAGCAATGTAACCAATAAGTTAAGTTTGTACTTGTATAGTTTTGTCTATGGTTTTTACTTGTGTCTAGGGTTAGTAGGTTATGTCTAGGGAACCTTTTTACTATCTCCTAGCATGGGGGGGTGGGCCTACGAGTACCAAATGGTTGGGTGGAATGTGCACCTTACTCCGTTGGGTCCCTAGTTCTTGTTCATGGCAACGAGTACTTCTTGGATGGAGAGCTCGTATGTGGAAATGTACTTTCTTATTTGTATTAGTGGAAACTTTATATATATATGTATCACTCCTCAATTGTTAACGAGGTTTGAAATGGTAATTGTACTTTTTTATTTGACCTACCTCATTTGGAAAATGAGTATTGTAATGTTATTTCAAATGTAATGTAAGAAAGAATCTTTTATGTAAATTATACCTTCATTGATGTAATTTAAATGTTATTCAATGTATGCTTTTAAGTTTATGAAAATTAAATACAAACAATGTTAAATACTGTTGTCATCTATGGGATTTTCAAGTAGTGTATCGTCCCAGCGTTACTTAGGGAATGTTTATACTAAAAATATATACACTATTCACTATAGTAGACAATGCAACATTCTTTGGGATTACAAAGGGGGCATTACAAGGTTATCTCGGTTGTGCCACTTTAGGAGTGAATAGAATAATAGAATATCAATTCTAGAAATTTGATCTATGCTTTGACTGAAAGTGGTCTTTTAATTATAGATGATTGGGGAATTGTTTGGTTCCTTTTACTCCAGTTTGCATAAATCATTTAGTTGGCGTTGAGCTATGAACGCCCATATCTTAAATCATTCTACTGAAATTTGGGATAGCAGTTATTTACATTGATTAAAAAATCAAAAGGCTACCTTTGCTACCACTGTAATTCCCAACCTAATAGTGAGCTTTATTTCCTGCAAGTTGAAATGAGCTATCAATGAAATATCAAAAGATATATATATATATATATATATATAAAGAGAAAAAGTGAAATGAGCTATAAAAGAAATATCAAAAGAAGGAATCAACTCTTTAGGCCATCCAAATATATCTACTGGGGCTATAAACGCTTGACTGGCAGTAGAGCTATGTTTGGGGAGATTATAGTGATAACCTTGACAGGGATATAGATGCTTGACTAGTAGCAAAGCTCTATCCATGGTTGGCTTAAAAGGGAATTGCCAAATTATGTAGGTCAATGCAAATAATTGATATGCTCTAAGTTTACTATAGCAGAAATAATCAATTGCACACACGTGAGCTCAATAACGCTTAATCTTGTATGCTGACTAAAGTGAAATTGAAATGTCAAAATGAATATCTAACTATCTATAATTAGAAGTGTAGCTTAGAGAAAAACACACGAGAGAGTTAAGAAATTCAAAGCAACTAAACAAATCTCAAAGCTAAGTAATTGAGTACAAAGGAAAGCTAATAACAACATGCATAAAAGAAATTATTTTACCAAGCACGCAATCAATTCCATTGAATAACCTCCATTATTCTTCTCCATTTCACTGTTGTATGATACTTGCCCTCAAATTTTCAATAAGTGTGCAAGCATAGCCTCATGATTATGATAATAACGAAACATCAAAGATTAAGATTGCTTCCAAAATTCATAATTTGGGAGGAGTAACAATGATGAATATAAAGCTAATTTATAGAAAATAGGGTTTTTGAATGACAGGCTCGTATTGAAAGATAGACTGACAATTCAGATTAAAAGATTCGACATGCATTGAGATTAGTGTCAGTAGTGACGTGAGTGATAAAGCATAAAAAGTGAAGATCAAGATTAAATAATAATTCAATCTTTAGTTGAGAGTATTCAAAAATTAGAAGAATAAATATTGCATGCAAAGGATAAAGATAGAATAAAGGAAACAATCTATTCGAATGCATGAATAGATTAATTAATTAAATAAATTTATTTAATTAATAAATGTCTACATGCATAAGAATTATAACTAGATAACTGACTGGTTAAGATAGAGAGTTTACTTGTCAAAGACAATTAAATTAGGAGATGACTGACTAATTTAAATAGATCTCCACTTAAGTGGAAATGAATAACTAGATAACTAAGCGATTACCTAATTATAGAAGAATATGCCAAGGATAATTATTTTTATGAATTAAATGATTATTTAATTCAACATTCAAAATTTAAAGATTAAATTAAATAAATTAAGATTTATTTAATTGATTGAAGAAAAAGTTAAAGAATAATTAAATAATTAAAGTGTTTATTTAATTATAGTTGAAAGTGTGATAAGAATAAATTAAATAAGAATTTATTTAATTTCATAAAGAGGACAAAGTGAATTAGCGACGTAATTAAATAAAGAACATTTATATAATTAATCAAAATTGAATAATGGTAAAATTAATTAATTAAATATTTAAAGTTATTTAATTAATAGAGGAATAAAGGTTAAAATGACTTAATTAAATAATTAAGGTTATTTAATTAATAGATGAAAAAGGACTTTAGAAAATAATTAAATAATTAAAATTATTTAATTATGACAATGAAGGTACAAATTATGAAGAAATTGAAGTCGTAGGCCTAGACCAATTTTTAGTGTCTACAAGAAGACTGAGAAAAGTTGAAGCATGGTTGTTAGATCTAGAATTGACTTTCTATTGTTTTGTTTTGTTTTGTTGGTTGCTAGTTGTTGTGTCGTCTCATGACACACCCCATTTTGCTCCTTGGCAAAATGTGGACCCTCTTTTTTCTTTGTTGCCCCTTTTCTTTCCTTTTCTTTTGCTTGCTTTGGTGTGCCGTTTTTTTTTTTGGGGGGTGGAGGAACGGGGGGTTGGTAAAATTGCAAGTTTCAATTCAATCTACTTGGTCATTGCTTAAGTCCTTAATCTTTCCTAGATTTGGTGTTGCGGTCTTTTATGCAGTTTTATTAATTTACCAAACCCAGAGTCCCGGAGTTGCTACGGCTACGTCAAGGATGTTGCATCTTTGATTGGTCCTAGTTCCCACTCAGTAATTCGTCACCCAGATGAACCATCCTGATGTTTGCATTTTTTATTCATTAGATAGCATGATGGTTGCTTTTCTTTTCTTTAGTCGGAGGTCAAAAATCGGAGGTTCTATTACAAAATTTGTGAATCACTTTTGATCTTGCTTGAACCCAGTTCTTGATTCCTCTCTCTGCTCCTAATTTTCATAAGCTTGGAGGTAAGTGACTCAACTCCCGATAATCTTTCCAAGGTTCGATACCAGAGGTTGTCAACTCCAATGATCGTCAACAATCGCATATCCAAAAGTCCTTTGCCTCATAAAAATCAAAGTGACATGAGAGTGCCACGTAATCTTTCCATGATCTCTTCTTCTCTAGTGGTGCACCTATGCAAAAACCAAGGTGTTTGTGATTTGAACCTTAATCTGACATGATTACAGGCTTATTTGAGAAATTAATGCATTGTAACAAGTAATTAATCAAGGTGGTGAACTATACATATGTACTTGGCACCACCTTGAGCATGCAGTTGCTTTTATAACACTCTACCTCACGTCATACTACAAATTTGGAAAGGACATTAAATGAATGAGATTGATATTGTGGCACACAAGGAAAGGTAAATTTTGAGAAACCAAGAACACATCTACCAAGGGTTTCAAAGTTGCATTTTGAAAAAGATTGTTATCATCAGCAAAACTAAGTATGTCTCGAATAACATAAATTCCATTAATCATTTTACACATGAAAGTCTCGAGATAATGGCATTTCCATTAAATAACTGAAATGTTGATTATTCTGATGTAAATTTAACCAAATGGTGAATTGAAAGTTTTTATGAATTGCTAAAGATAACTGGCTAAATTTAACCCCAACTCACATAAAAGGTACATATCTAAAAAATGCAGAATACACCGGCGAAGATGAGTACTTCCAGAGCAAAGCCAGAAAATGAATTTAGATATTGCACTTCACAAGCTATACCAATTGGTGGGATAGCTAATGATACTCATACAAAATGGTTCTCTGATGTTGAATTCCTCGCACTGGTCTGGCAAGAAAATTCCTCTCAATGTATAAAGAATGTTATAGCAAGTGGGTTACATTTAGCAGGAGGGTTTCCACCAGCAACGGAGGCCCCAAAACTAGTTATATAATTTTTAAATTACTACAAGCTAGACAAGAGATTTGTTGAGAAGGAGGGAAGAATATACGTAGATCTCTTTGAGAAACGAATTGTATATACATTTGGGCTTCTCACATTTCCTTAGATGAACCCTATAGATGTAAAGATGGAGGCTAAAACTTACTTGAGTTTCAAAGAGCATAACAGAAGAATTATGAGTACCCGATGGTGTCAAGAGGAAATTACAAAACAAACTAAGCCAATTCTAATATCTATGTTCAACCCAGATGTTCAAAATGTTATAACTATGGTAAGTAGGATAGATGGATTGTGAGATGCTAGTAAATTTGAATCATGGATTTTTGTAATCATAGCCAAATTAATGGAAGGCCCTGTGAAAATGTATCGGGGGGGTTTTATCAGCAACAGGTTACATGACCAAATAAAGGCATTTCCAAAGTCAAGATGTTTTCTATTTCCTCATATGTGATCTATTCCTATGCCTTAAGGGAAAATAAGCAAGGGTTGGATAGAGTTAGTACTCTAGGCAGAGAAGTAGGAAACAATCTGATATATGCTCATTTACACCAAATTATTGTTCATGAATTCAAGGAGCATTATTGAAGATTCAATGATGTGTTTTCAATAAATTTGGTCAGAATAATGGAAGGTGACAAACCTAAAAGATTGTCTCTGGAAGCGTAAAGAAATATTAAACAATTTGGAGGCTAGCACATTCAGTTTCCCACTTTCACCTACATCAGGGTGGAAGGGTTTGAGGGATATCCCTTCATGTTGTCGGGGTACCCTACAGACAAACTAGTATTATTGGAATTGGTAAGATAGTTGAAGCTATCTCATGCTCTTTACATCGTGGCACATAAGAAAAATTCTCTCAGATTTCCCATTGTAATGTGAAACTACAAATGCAATGCAGTTAAAGCAGCTAATTTGTGTGAAGAGGAGTTAAGATGTACAAACTAGAGTACTTTCCACACCAATTAATTAACTATGACCTAGAAGAGAATGTTTCCAAAGGGATAGCCGGTAACCGTGGTCATGTTTATCATTTAGAAGATTACTGATTCAATTGTGATGATGACCATAAAGTAAGGCAAAGATTAATGGAAGGCGACAAACCTAAAAGGTTGTCTCTGGAAGCGTAAAGAAATATTAAACAATTTGGAGGCTAGCACATTCAGTTTCCCACTTTCACCTACATTAGGGTGGAAGGGTTTGAGGGATATCCCTTCATGTTGTCGGTACCCTACAGACAAACTAGTATTATTGGAATTGGTAAGATAGTTGAAGCTATCTCATGCTCTTTACATCGTGGCACATAAGAAAAATTCTCTCAGATTTCCCATTGTAATGTGAAACTACAAATGCAATGCAGTTAAAGCAGCTAATTTGTGTGAAGAGGAGTTAAGATGTACAAACTAGAGTACTTTCCACACCAATTAATTAACTATGACCTAGAAGAGAATGTTTCCAAAGGGATAGCCGGTAACCGTGGTCATGTTTATCATTTAGAAGATTACTGATTCAATTGTGATGATGACCATAAAGTAAGGCAAAGATTATATGAAAGATTTTTATTGCGATCAACATGAATTCTTAAGATCCATCACATTCCAAATAAATTGGAAGAAGATGATGAAGAAGTACTGAATCCGACTTATAATGAAACCAGGGTCTATGATCAACCTATTTTGGATCAAGATTATGAAAGTAGAGAAATAACATATGTTGAGGAATTTTTTGAACCAGTTTTGATGAAAACTCAACGATGGATATAAGATTTTTGTAAAGCTTTGAGAAAAGTTGGGATAAGGCCCACATGCTCACTCAATACAAAGAAGAAACGAAGAGAAGAAAATGAGCTTGAGCATGAGGATCCTGCTAATAAAAAGAGAAAAGTTGGTAAAGTAGCTACAACTATGCATATTGGAGAGAAAACCCCTGATGCTTCAAGCCAAGGAGTTTCATTGAAACTAGCTAGTCCACATAATGAAACCGAGCCAGGCAAAGTCTGAACAATAGTGAAGCCAAAAGTGGCATCTTCTTCCATTGCAAAGCTAAAGACTCATCCTATGACTGATGAAGAGGTGGGAATGACAAAGAATAGTCGTACACAGACAAGGTTTGCATCCCAAAGAGCTGCAACATTATTTACTTCCCCCCCTTCAGTCAATACAGCTACAATAAAATAGACACTGGGAAAGACTTATGTGGTCCTCGACGAGAGTTTTGAACTAGATGAGGATCAAATCAAGGAACAAATGGATAAATTGGGTGCCATGTGGGAACGAATAAAGGAAAAGAAGTCTAAAGATAATCACATGGTACAACCAGTGGTGGAAGAGATTCTAGATATAGGGTCAATTCCTATAAATGTTGAAGAAGAAGAATTCATAAGAGGAACACTCGACCAAGAGACAGGAAACCCTAAAATTCTTGTTGAAACGGAAGTAGGGGAGATTTCAGGATAGGATCCCACTTATGATATTAATATAGAAGATATAATTGATTCCCAGCCTCCACTAGCGAATGATCAAAATGATGTTGAACAATCGCAGGTTTTTTAAAAGTCAAAAGAAGACCAGGTTGGAATTGAAAATAAAGAACCTTCACAAACCTCGGGTGATGGGTTAGTAGATGAAGATAATCCTGATGTGATTGGATATGGAGAAGGTGACATCCTAGGAATTGATATTGAACACCTGGTTGGATAGGAAAATACGAGTCTTGGAAATGAAGGGAAGTGTTGAATCCCGGTAATCTAGGATTCATGCCAATGAATGTTGAAGATGTTCCAGTTTCAGAAGATGTAACAGATAAAGTTGAAAATGTAAGAGGATAAGTTCTTGAGCATGCTGAAAGCTAGGAACAGAGAAATGTTATAGAGGTAAAACATAATAAAGATACACCTGATTGGTTGATCAGAGAATTAGCTTCCCCATTGGAAGTGGAATTAGTACCTCTAGATCTCAAAAGTTTAATACAGGAAGTGGAAACTCCTAAACCTAGGAAAACCTAGGAAAAGAGCTAAAACAAAACATGTCATACAGAAAAATGCAAATGGAGGAAGAACACTTCATACAGCTACTCCAGTAGTAGATAAAAATAGACATGAAATAACGCCTGAGGAGTATAGAATAACAAGTATCAATGTTGGACATTCATCTTGGAAACAAGAATTAGAAGAAATGAAGATGAACTTAGATACAACTATTGCTAGGGTATAGAAAAGAAAACAAAAGAAAAGAAAGCTGAAAGAATAGATTGCCAGCATTGAGAATTTTATAAAATCATTAACCCAATATGGTCATGCACAGGCTGAATTGCCTTAGAATCTAGTACTTATGTCACAGGATTAGGTGGATGCTATCATAGCAATTTTCCACAAAATGAATGTATTTAAAGAATGGATTGAGTATTAGGTAATGCAAGGAGAAGAGCTCATCACAAATGCAATTGGGAAGTATAAAGAGGCATACTGTTGGTTTGAAAAGTCAAAAAGATTGGAAGGAGAATACAGATTTCACCAGGAGCAAATTGATGCTGAGAGCAGAAGCTCTCATTCAAACAAATGTCTAGGAATTGATAAGAGAGAAGATAATCTCAGAACAAGAAGTTCCGATATGTGAAAAATGGAAGAAACAACTAAGTTGGGAAGGTGACACTTTGGTACAATGTATGGAAGGATTTGAGAAAGTCGCCGAGAAATGCAACAAATTGATCGACAGAGATCAAGATTTCATTGAAATGTTAGCATGGAAGGATTGTGATCCTCGGATACTAGGACAGGAAGGTAAAGAAGTAAAATCTTTTAAAGAATGGATTGGAAGAGTAAACAAAGACCATATTCAATAGCTAAACCAAGAAGTCATTGATGAAATTATACACTGCAAAAAAACTATGGTTAAGTATGAAATAGAGAAAATGTAGAGGAATGCAAACATCCTCCAGATATGAGAAGAATATATCAAGCTCAAGTACAAATGGAAGGCAATCCAAGGGATTTCAAAAGAACATATTCATTAGGTATTAACTGCCTTCCCAGAGTATCAATTGAAGAGAGATGAAGGGTTTTCGGAACTTGAGACAAGGAAATGAATCACTAGATATCAGATACCGAAAGTATAGCAATGTAATTTCCCCTTATTAGTGACATAAAAAAGCACAAATGAAATTTTTTATTTTTAAGATTGTTTGATAAAGATCAATGAAAGATTGATGGAATAAGATAAATGAAATGCATTTTTATCAACTAGTGCATAACTAACATGATCTTATATTACTCTCGATCGGAATAGATCTTCGCCTCATTCCTTTTCCTAACCTCGTCAGATGGTATATTTACTGTGCCAAGGGCTTGTGCACCATCTCGAGTTGGACACCCTCAAGGATTGGTTACCCGTCTTGGGCTCTGTCCAACATTGGGAGGATTTACCCGCCTTTCCCTTCCACACACTCTATCCTTATCGAGTGTTAGTGAAAGGGGATTGGGGTCCGAAGACTATTCTTCAAGGTTATAGTAAAGTCATAATAGCATTCACTTATCCTATTGAATCATCTTAGATTAGAACATTCACTTATATTGATTCTAAAAAGATATAAGTTAGGTACTACACTGTAACCCACTATTAGAGGAACTGGAATTTGATTATATAAACCTCAATGTCATATCAATTGGTTGAGGGTACTTACCTCTTATTGACGTACTCACTGGACCTCTTTCAGACATATTTCCCTGAGCTCGATCTTGATGTGATGATGTATCTTCCTAAGATTAAATTGTTCTTGTTTCTTTGCACTCAAAGATATCATTAGTGTAACTCAACAACTAAGAACCTATCATCCATAATTATATTAAGCATCATAATTATTTATAAGGCTCAATACTTGCTGCAAGCACCATTATCTAGATAAGTACATGTCAATATTTCTAAATAACTCAATTTATATATATCTTTATTTCTATATGAATATGTGTACATGTATTCTATTCTAATATCATTATATAGGTAGTGTATATGTATTCTTCCCCATATCATTGTTCATATATATATATATATATGGATAAGTACATGTCAATGTTTCTAAATAACTCAATTTATATATATCTTTATTTCTATATGAATATGTGTACATGTATTCTATTCTAATATCATTATATAGGTAGTGCATATGTGATTCTTCCCCATATCATTGTTCATATATATATATATATATTACTCATATTGTATATTTCATAATCAAACCTGTCTATATCTGTATATAAATAGTCATCATAATCTATAAATCTGAATATATATATACTTATTACATATTATCATAAATTAGAATGTGATTATGTACTATTTATATTCTTATGTGTAAATTGTATTTTGTCATATTGTAATTTAATCTCATGAAATATATATATATAAATCTTGACTATCTATAATTCCTAATGTATTTATCAATATCTTTGTTGAAATATATTTATCAATCCTTAATTGTATATTTATCAATCATAAATATATTTGTCCCACACAATATATTAAATATATTTATAAAGCATCAATTGTTATTACATATTTGTTAACCAGCAAGAACTGAAATTCACATCTGTAGTTAACAATTCTTATTTTTCTACTTATATAAATAAGTTGTCCACCCTTATTTATCATGTAATAGCACTTACCTTGTTGTATCGAGCAGCAGAGATATCTACCTTTCTTTCTTCTCTCTCCAGCCACGAATGTTGATGTTTTCTTCCATCCCATATTTAAAATTTATAAAATGCTTACCACTGCTTCACCACCTTTAAGGGAAACGTTGCCTTCAGGGAGACATGATCGTAGCCTTTATGCTAAGGAGTTGCTTATTATTTAATATGATCAGCCATTATAATTGTAATTTAGATTATTGTTCTTTTATATTTAGTTTAATATTTATAGTGTTATATTGCTTATTTATTCTATTTATTTATTTGGTGTTTTATTTAAATTCCGATTTGTATTATTATATTTTGTATTTTATATTTGTAATTTATTTCTAATATAATTTGTGTATTATATTTTGAATATTATATTATTCAATAGATTTATAATCATAATTATAATATTATTTTATGTTTATATTTTATATTAATTTTTATATACTTTAATATCTATTATATTCTAACAATATTTATGACATTATTTATTCATAATTATAATATTGTTTTTGACAATTATAATTATGTAATATCAAATGGTTAACTATTTTAATTATGCTTCTTTGTTATCAAAGTATCATAATTTCAGGGACATGACACGCAAGGATATATTAAAGTTAATTTTGCAGGTTATTCCCAGTCCTAGTAGAGGTTTCCTATCCTGTATTCTAAGGAATACTAATGGTTTTGTTTTGTGTGGAGCATTGCTTACCAGAGCTTGGAGTTGAAGACTATTGCCGTTGAAGAAGTCCAAGCATTGACTTTGTCTGGAAGAATCCAATGACAATTGGCATCTGCCACGTGCTATCTTTTGATTTGTTGTTGATGATTTTCTTTGAGACTTTAGTTTGAAACTTTGGGGCCTTGTTCTTATAAAAGGTTGTTTATTGCTTTACTTTTATTTTAAGTTCAAAATTTGTGGATGTTGGAAGAGCCAAAACTTCTTTAAGTTTTGTTATTTTTTCTTGTTTTTTGAACCATTCCAAATTAAAAACTTATATGCACATAGAGCTTAATCAATATCGAAGCCAATTTTATAGCTACATATCTCATGAATCTTTTGTAGCTAGTTTGTTTGCTCATTCAGATAAGACTGTATGTTGTGTCATTTAAGGGTGCATACAAAACCTACTCAGTGTCCAAACTAAACCCCCTTCCTTAAAAGCTCACACCATTTTATGCCTAGCTGTGAAGCAATATAGTGATGTATAGAGAAATTTGCTTTGGTTTGATTAAATTTTGGGGCATGCGTGGATAATAACCAAGAGCAATTTTACTTTTCAAGTATTTTTGATGTTTTATTTTAGATTATATGTTAAATTTAGAAAATGTTCTAAAAAAGAGATGAATGAATGGAAATATTATTGCAAATATTTCGTTTCCATGAAATTGTTGAATGCTTAAAGCTAAATCTACTTAAGTGATAGCAAAGTTGTTTGATATTCATGAAATATTATTGCATATCTGTTGATTTCATGAAATTGTTTAATAATCAAACTGAAAATCTTCCATTTGATGCATATGATTCCTTTAAGAACTAAAAATAACCATATACCCCTCGAGATTAACAACAATATCACATCATACCTTGAAGTGAACCTCGTATGGTCAAGTCTTGATTACTGGAGCCTTGGGATTAAGCTAAGTCAACCTTTCCCCTTTCCTAGGAATTTTAGGTGTCCCTGGTTTAGTCTTTCAAGTAAAGATAGGTTCTTCATGGTTTGTCTGTGAGAATTTTATCTGCAATGTTTTTTGCGACTAACATCGTGATCAATAGTTTCCCTTTTGTAAAACAAGAATAATAAGGTTTTGAAATGCATAATTCAGGTAATTAGTGTTGAACACCTAGAATACTGAGAGGGGGGGTGAATCAGTATTCTATTAAACCATTGTCATAATCTAACCAATTATCAAAACATATTTAACTGCAACTATGAATGAGTACATGAAGGAAATCACAACACCACATAACACATGAACACCAATATTTTTACATAGAAAACCCAAAACGGGAAAAACCATGGTGAGGATTAGTTCACAATATATTATAACCAATTATAAGATATTACAGGGCTCACTATCAGAACTCATTGTCCTTAAAAGACTCACAACTGAAAATAGGTTCAAGAAAAAAGTGGCTACACAACCAAGGTGTGAACTAATGTAAGATGCGCTTTCCTTGTGTTGAATTTAGTTCTAATGAAGTTTTGAATACAAAATTCTGCACCGATCAACATACACAACAATTTTTCCCTTATTCTGATTTCCCACATACAAATTCGCAAGTTCGCACAAAATAAGATTTCACACACACCATGCATCTCCTTCATCTCATCATCTTGCAACTCAAGACTATTTCATATATATACCCTATTACATCTGTATACATCAATTAGGTCGACCTAGTTATATGTAGCCCCATTTCAACTCAAAAACACTTTGTCAGCTTCTTACATGGAAACAAAACTTCTTTGCGCTAAAGACAAATATGTAAAACTTGAATTTAGGTTGACACAAATCTAAAATAGATCCTAACATCCGCAATACATATTAATCTTCATAGCACAATTATTAAGTGGACTAGGGATTAGACTAAACCACAAAATAAGCCAAACCATCCAACATCAATCATCCATGTAATTGTATAAGCACACACCTTTTGGAATATGTGTAGTGTTGATACCTATAAATCATCTCCCAAAATTGTAGAGTCTAAACCAAACACCGGAGGAATACAGACCAGATAACACTTATCATCTTGTACTGTATAAGCCAAAATACAATTTGTCGAACTTCTATCATATGTAACTTTCTCATAGATTGACCAAAATTGTTGAAACCTTGAACATATATGTATTTAGCAATCCCAAACAACATACTATAACCGCATAAGTTGATCTTATATCATGAATGAATCTAGACCAGATTACCGGATCAAAGTGACACAAATTTTTTTACCAAATTAGACAAGATTGTCAACATTGTTGGCATCAATGACAACAAATAAAAGGGTTTCTTCTTCATTCTTTCAACAATATCCCCCTTTGTCATTGATGGAAACATGTGTCAAATATGAATTTCAACAAAATGAATTTCAACAATTCAACTTTAAATCTATCTTCAAAAACTTTTCCTCCAAACGCAATATCTAAACTTCTCCAAACATTTCCAACACAATTTTAGCACCAAACCATCTAAACTTCTCAAAATACTTCTCCAAACATCTCCCAAAAATTCTTCAACTTCTCCCCATTTGACATCAAGGACAAAGGGTGTGCCGATAAGACACATGAATAGAAAGACAATTGAATTATAATGACTAGCTCCCCCTTATGGAGTTATCCACAGAATTACATTTGATCATATGTACAAAAAAGAAAAACAAAAAGAAACTGAAAAGTAGTATACAAGGTGAGATATGTTCACCTGAATGAGGAATCACCTTCAAGTTCCTTGAGAATAGCTTCCCAAGCAGATTTCCCTTCATCCCAACTCTTCTTAGTTGTAACAAGTGCCTTATGCATTGATTCCAACTCCACCAAGCTTTCCTCTCCCTCTTCTAGAGTAGTCAGATAAGTATTTATCTTGTCAATTTTTTCAACTTAAACAAGAGAACTTGCTATAAGTATATGCTTGCACCTTCCCAAGCCTCCAAGTTGACTGAATTTCCTTATGACATCCTCTTTTTGTCTTTGTAGGGTGGAAAACTTGTTTTGCAAGTCTGAAATTTCAGTCCAAGAGGCATAATTTCTATCTTTTGTAAGGTCATAAGTTCCGGAGGCATTGGTTAATTATGACTCTATTAAGTCCATTAGGTCCTTAATGCCTTAAGTAGCATTCGGCCAGCTCATGCAATACAAGAATTTTCTAAGCCTCATCTTCACATTCCTTCACTTCTTCCAAGCATTTAATGACCTTGCCATGTACAATTGCACATCTATCCTAAATTTCTAGCAATATTTGTGTAATCCTTGACTCATCTTCTTTTGCAACCTACTCTTTTAGGCTAGAAGTATATTCCCTGAAAAAATAAACCAGAAATTTCAAATTCTCAACAGGTGTTAAAGAATCATCAACAGTGGTAATAGGGTTTGCATCCTGTAAAACTTTGATGGCATCATTGATTAGCTCAATTCCCTTCTGATGAGTTTCTATAATTTCTTTTCTCTCAAAGGCAATAAAAGTGTCTCCAATCTCCATTCTTTGAACAAGTGTGATCTTATTCAAATCAACATACCCTTGTTGTGATGGGAGCTGAACCAACTGGGGAGGAATGACTGGTTGAATCCTTATTTGTCTTGTCAAACAACCCTTAAGAGTATTGTCGGAGGATCTCTAAGTGACTTTGTTGGCTTTGTGGTCTTTTGGGATTCTTCTTCATTTCTTTCAATTGTAAATTATTCTTTTTTTTCTTCTTTCTCTTCTTCTTCTTTTCCAGATGTATTTTCCTTTTGCTTGTCTTTCTTTTTATCCTCCTTATCTTCATCATTCTTCTTAGCATTGTTCTTTGCATCTTTACCTTCTTCTTTTCCATTTTTATTTTCATCACTTCAATTCCAGTATCCTTATTTTGTTTGTCATGTTTCTCTTCAGCATTACCATTGACATCATTCCTATTATGATCATTATTTTCTCCAGTTGTGTTCTCAATGTCTTATGGAGGAGCAGATGTCTCTAGAGGGTCATGTGTATCATTAACAGTAATCCATAAAAAATTCAAACATGGTGTCTCTTCTGCAGAATAAGCATTTACCTATTCTACTACTACTTGAGAAATAGGTGAATTAGATATGGGAGGAATACTTTACTCTTCATCAGTAACTTTACCTTTACCAATCTCCTTGACTTATGTTGTGTTGGATGAAGAACAAACAATCATCCCATATTGCAGTGCCATGTTTCTCACTATATCAAAAGTTTCTTGTTGTGAGATAAAAGGGATTCGTTGCATGTGGGTCTCTTCATTCTCAAGAGATCACTAAGGAATGAACTGCCCTTATCCACATCAACATAAAAAGAATGAAGAAATTGTAAAGGAAATGAGCATAAACTAACTTTTAGGGAAGACTACTTTAGGCCCAAAGAGAGTGAAACTTCTAGATTCCTACCTCGGACAGAGAAACTCTCAGCCAAAGGACAGCAATGTGGATTCAAGATGCCAACATGGCACGCTGGTATCCTAAGCAACAAGAAGCTCAAGAGCTCAAATGGACAGAATGAGGTCTCACTTCCTAACTTAGATCTAAGGTCTACTAAATAGAATAATCAAACAAAGAAGAGAAGCCCCAAGAAGAACACAAGGAGAGCTTGTAGAAAACTTACCCACAACCAAACGTTCAATTCTTCACTCCAAGCTCCGCTTTGCAACCTACACACAAAAAAATGAGGGGAAAATGTGGGGCTATATAGGGGTCTACCTCAATCAAACCCTCGTTTTGGTGTTCCCACCTCTACAGATAGTCAGATAGGAAAGTAGTGTAATCAAAATGGACAAAGCATGTGGTGAAAGCAAAACCCGCTTCAGGAGTAGAACTTGCACCATGAGATAGCAAATGAACAAGTAAATAGAAAAGAGTGAGAGAGCATTACCCACAAGCCTAGACCCTCTCCAGAGCACACAGACGCACCATTGAATGCTTGCTTGAGAACTGTAGCTATTCGAGGGACCTCAATCCGGTAGAGCTTCACTTGTAGAAGTCTTGCTTGTCAAGAATGAGAGAAACCTAAGAGTGAAGTTGAGATCTTGAGTGCATGAAGTTGGGCCCAAAATAAGAGAAAATGAGGGGTTTTGTTGCATGCAAGGGCAACAAAGAGTCGCTACACCCAAAATTTTGACTGTCAAGACACATGTCAAGAGTCAAGATTCAAGATTCCCTGTTTCAAACTCAAAAAACTGAAAGGATGCTATGCACTGCGCAAATGTCCTCACATCATGCAAGCATCCAATGCATCAATTTTCAGAAAACATGTCATTTGGCTTATGTTGCTTCACCATTGGTCCACATGGAGCTAGAATTGTGAAATTCCAACCCATGGGATTTTCATCATTAATGCACTTAGGAATCATAAATCCTAGGCAAAGTGCTAAAATGTGGAATTGCCCCTAGGTGCAATTCTGCAACATTACATTTTTCCCCCACTTAAGTGGGCTCGATTTTGGAAAAAAATCAGCCACACTAAAGTAGAGAAGGAAAATTTTACCCAAATTTTAAATTTTACGGATTTGTGTGCCAAGAAAAAAGCACCTCATAGGCCACTGAGGTCGAGCTAACTAGTACTAAAGATGGCCCCAGCAACCAAGCTCAACAAACAACAGTGTGGCTGTGAAAAATTGCACAAAATTTCAATCTATAATACTCAAATTTTCGATCAATTTAAAAAATTGGAAGAAGCTACTATGACGAGAAGAATGATCGAGAGGAATTTAGTGATTCAGAGGAAAAATATGATCAAGAGGTGACTATATTCCCCCTCTTGAGTTTTCTCCCGACTATGTGGGTAAATTCAAGAGAAACAAGGGAGCCACAAACTCTAGGAAAAATGGGCCCCGGGGGGCCTATATATACCTAGGTGGGCCCCTCGAAGGGTCATTTTCACTATTCATTGCAAGGAAATTGTTGACTTTTGTGAGAGAAAAGTCAGCAAAATGCTGAGTAGGAGAGACTATGAGGCACCGAGACTGGAGTAGCTAAGGGAGGACATTGCTGAGGGGTACAAGGTGGACCAGGTAGACCTCAAAACCTCGTTTTTAGTGATTTTTAGAATTTGTTTAGAAATTTCTTCCAAGTCGAGCTATGCATGTGTCCTTTTTCCACGTAGATGTCTCAAATCTATGTTGTCGTCTTAGGTTAGCATTGGTGTCCTGTCTTTGTGTTGTTGTCTCGATGATGTGTTGGCATTATCAGGGCATTAATGGTGGATCGAGACATATGCGTGGTGCGCAAACATTTGGGTGGCACACAAAAGTCTAATAAATTTTTTGTCACATCATCAGGAAAGTTTCCAGTCTTCAGGTAGTTGTAAATATTACAAAACCATTCTCTCGAGCCTATGTGAGAACACACAAAAGCATCGGCTTCAGGTTGATTGAAAATCGTTGGGGTCCAAAGGACCTAAACCACGAAGTGGTATTCTTTCGTATCCTCATCCAAAGGTACCAGGGAAGTGGCGGTTTCCATGGTATCTGCATGTCTATTCTCCCTCCTAGGCACATTTCCTATTGTGAAAGAGAATCATTTAAGCAAGGACAAAGTGAGGTCTCAATATCAAGACAACTTACTTTGCTTAGCTTGATAGGTTCCCGTAATCTTATTCACAACAAGCTCAAAATCACCTAGTATGCAGAGATGTCTTATATTTAGCGCAATCGCAGCATGCAAGCCAGCAATGAGGCCTTTGTATTCAGTGATGTTATCAATGCAAGGAAAGTCCAATTGAAAGGAGAGAGGGACTAGCTTACCTTCAGGTGACATTAGGACTACACCCGCTCTGGAACCAGTCTAACATCTCGACCCATCGAAGTACATTTTTCATTCAAGGTCATAATTGATCACAAAAATGTTCTCATCAGGAAACAAATCCAAACCTGGGAAGGAGCGAGAAGAGGGAGCATCTTCCAATTGATCGGCAACGGCTTGACCCTTTATTGACTTTTGAGTAATGAAGTTTATGTCAAACTTAGAAAGTAACATTACCCATTTCGCTAGCCTCCCAGCAAGTTTGGCACTAGAGAACAAATGTTTTATAAGGTCGCTTTTCATAATATCGTGTGTCTCAACATGGAGAAGATAGTTCCTTAGCTTCAGTGTAGAAAAGACAAGAGCGAGGCATTGCTTCTCCATGGAGGAATAATGAGTTTCATAATCAACTAGGACGTGACTAATGTAGTAAACCACTCTTTCTTTCCTGGCATCATCGTATTGAGCTAGTAAGGTTGCTAAAGCATATGGTGATGTTGCGAGGTAAAGTAAAAAGGGTCTATCCTGCATAGTCGACATCAATACAAGAGGATTGGCCAAATAGGATTTGATTGACTCAAAATATTTCTAGCACTCTTCATCCCATATAAAATGAACATCTTTCTTTAACAAACGAGTAAAAGGAAGAGTGTGATCAGCCAGTTGAGATATGAATCTACAAATTGCTTGAATCTTCCCTTGTAAACTTTGCAACTTAGTAATATTCTTGGTTCGAGGCATGTTAACAATAACATTGATCTTATTTGTGTCGACTTCGATTCCACAGTGAGAGACTATAAATCCCAAAAAAAATCCTACGTCTACACTAAAGAAACACCTAAGAGGATTGAGTCTCATCTTATATAGTTGAAGCCTCTCAAAAATAAGATGAAGGTTCTTCACATGATCCTGACAAGTTAAGGATTTTGCCAAGATTTCATCAACATAATCTTCTAAAATCTTATGAATAAAATCATGAAATGTTAGGGTCATTGCCAGTTGGTAAGTAGCTCTTGCATTCTTTAACCCAAAGGGCATAACCACATAACAGAAAGTACCCCAAGGGTAGTAAAGGTTGTCTTGTACTGATCTTCCAAATTAATACGGATCTAATTATAACCCAAGAAACCATCCATGAAGGATGACAAGGCATGGCCTACAATCGAATCTGCAATCATATCTATATTAGGTAACAGAAAGTCATATTTAAGAGAAGCCTTATTAAGATCACGAAATTCAATGCATATACGAATGTGTGGCTCCACCTCTTGACCCACACTGGCAACCAAGAGACCTAGATATAGTAATTAGATTATGTCATTTCTTTTTAGTACTTCCAGTTTTTCATTTCATGTGTATATATTTGATTTAGTTCTATGTATATGCATTGTGTGGTACTGACATATCTCTTCTCTTTGTGGTTGCAGTGGACACACATGGATGGACTAAGCTCTTTGATCAGTCCATATTGAGGTGGCCCCTGTCATTCCAATCTAAGGTCTCATCCTCGACACCTATCAGCTAGTCTCAACAAGGTGACATGCTCCACTCTTCGAGTCGGTTGCATGTTTGAGGATAGCGTACAAGGAGGCATGGGTGAAGATCGTGTAGAGGATATTCGATGCCACTATTGGCCGAGGATAGAGGAACCATGTGTTAGCAAAGCTACGGGTTTCCCTAGTTGAGCGAGATGCAGCCATGACGAGAGAAAAGGGTATCGAGCAAACATGTGATGCTCTTCAGAGCCTGCTTGATGACCTTGCAAGGCAACCAATACAGGATCAAAAACTCTAAGATGCACTCAAGGTGGCAAAGATCCGTATAGCCTCCCTTGAGAGAGAGATACGAGGATTCCACGCGGCACTGTTTGTTTCTTGGTTGCAGAGGGCTCACTTTGCATCCACCATTCAACCCCGGCCACAGCCACCAAAGCCAAAGGGCTTAAGGAGAAACATGCCTAGGGCTGAGATAGCCATTTTGTATATCATTTTTTTAGCCACGATGCATATATTTTGTAGAGCATTTTTTATGTATAGTCATTGACACATATATACAACAGCCACTTTTTTTTTACGACAATGGAATAATACATGTACATGAAATTGATATATATATATATATATATATACACATGAGATATTGATTTCGATATTATGGTGTTCTTTATTTTATGTGTACGAGTTTTAATTTCATATATGTCTATGCAATGGTTGTTATATGTATGGATGTATGTTAAATTAGATGTTATCATGACTTAATAAACACACATGGATGTATGTTAATTAAATACAATAATGATCTAATTGTCTAATCAAAAGATGTAATGTAATGCATGGATACACAGCATAGTAAAACACATGCAAGTATGTCTCTCGCAATCACACACACATGGTTACATCATAACAAAAAAAAATCATAATGTGTTAATGAAGGAATGTCAGAACGTGTGATGCTGCAACATTGAGGAGTGAACGTCACACATACAACACATAGACACTATGCATAGTATCAATGAAGGTGCATTACATTAATGGGCTTTTAGAGGCACCCCATCCATAGATGACAATCCATATGCACCAAAACCATACACAAAGATGACAATGTAAGGGCCTAACCAATTAGGACTGAACTTCCCCTTTTGATTAGGTAGTGCATTTACATTTCTCTAATTCTCATAGAGAACAACGTTGTCCACCTTGAAAGTCCTAGGAAGAACACCTTAATTATATTGCTTAGATAATGGTCATTGATAAGATTTAAGATGGTCAAGGGCCTATAATCGGCACTCATCGAGCATATCAAGTTGATGCAAACGATTAGATCGGTAAGTCTCATCATCAATTAACCCTTTATGGGAAACCCACAAAGAGGGGATTTCCAACTCCAATGGCATGATAGCTTTGGCACCATACATGAAGTTGTAAGGCATTGTTCCTATTGTCGTATGGTTCATGTGATAAGCCCACAAAGCATATGTCAATTGAATGTGCCAATCCTTACCATGTTTATTCACTATTTTACAAAGAATGAGCTTAAGAGTTTTATTAGACACTACTGCTTGGCCATTAGATTGAGGATAATATGGTGTAGAAAACCTTTGTTGAATTTGAATAGAGCAAGCAATGATGTTGTTTAGAAGAAAGCTACAAATAGCTTCAATGGTCATGGATCAAAGCGAGATAGCTTCAACCCACTTTGTGAAGTAATCAGTAGAGGTAATTATAAAGATGTGTCCTTTAGAAGAAGGAGGTGATATTTTTCCAATAATATCTAACCCTTGTTTTGTGAACAGCTAAAGAGAGGTCTGATTCTGTAACTCTTGAGTAGGAGCATGAATAAGACGACTATGTTGTTGACATTACGGATGCTTCTTGACAAAATCAAGGGAATCTTGTTCCATCATTTTCGAAAAGTACCCCATGTGAATCAATTTCACACCAGGGATTTACCACCAAAATGTCCACCCCTGCAACCCGAATGGGCTTCCCTAAGGGCAAGGGGTATTTATGCTTTAGTGAGACATCGAAGAAGTAATCCATTATAATATTTTCAATAAAGAACATCTAATTGTGTGTGTGAAAATTAAGTGCATAAACGAATTAGAACCAGTTCAAACACACCAATAGAACATTATAACAAAAACAGAAATATAAAAGGAATAGAGAAGTGCAAACTCAGTATCCTGTTTCCGTTGTCGTCCTATCGTCCTCTATCTTTAGTGTTTTTGTAGATTCCAGCCTTGTGTTCTCAGATTAGTGGCTAGGCTCAACAAACTGTCTTCCTAAAGAACGAGATTTTGCTATGATATGAATGCATGATTAAGCTATGATAATGATTTTAGCTAAGAAACTTGAAATAAACATGATGCTATGATAAATGAATACTAAATGAATTAAATGCATAAACTCTACTTAATTGCCTATTACCAATGTTTGGATTCACACAGGTATTTATAGGACTTTCTGAATGATTCTGATTGGCTGTCTCGATTGACGGTTGTGATAATTCCTGGCAGATCAAACGGCTGAAGATAGATGAAATTGAAGGAGAAGATAGAAGAACCCTAGAAACAGATTTTTCTATTTTATCATGAAAGAGGAAAAAGAAGAGAAGATAAGAAAAAAAGAAAGATTAAAAGCTGATAAATAAATGAATTTAAAAATTCAATTATTTATTTGTGGAGGACATTCAGCTTTTCTTAATTAAATAAAAATATTTAATTAAGCTTTTAAAAGCAGAAGAAAGTTTGTGGTGGGAAAAGAGCTTTAATCATGTTTTATTGAAAAAAGCAGAATATCTCATAATTAAATAAAATATTTAATTATGATATGAGAAGATTGCACAATTAGGTTAAAATACCTAATTTTGAATTTAGAAAGAAAGCATAAGATATTTTTAATTAAATAAGATTTATTTAATTAAATCACTTTTATGAAATTAATTAAATGAAACATTTAATTAATTAGAAGAAGAATTAAAATAGAAGAAAGGGGAAATATTTAAACTTAATTAAATCAAAAGATTTAATTTAAATTCAAACAGTGATAATTAATTTAAATAAATAGAATGTATTTATTTAATTAATTAAGAGGACATATGAAAATAATTAAATAAAATAAATTTATTTAATTATGGAAGAGAAATAAGATGAATGAACAATATAATTAAATTAATTAAATTTAATCATATGTAGAGGACTTTAGAAAATTAATTAAATAATAAATATTTAATTAATTGCCAGGATTATATACATGACCATTTTTATGCGTATACATTTTGCCCCTCTTTGAAGTGATGTGTGAAACGCATTGCTTCAAAGAAAAATAAAAAAAATTTGCCCCTGATATGTTTCTTGATTTTCGATATTGATGATGCCCCCTCGGGAGATAAATCACGGAAGAAGAAATTGATAAGGATTGAGGAACAGTGATTTAGCTCCTGATAGATAATGTGGTTGATGCCCCAGTGAAAAAGAAGATGAAAAATGGGAAATGCCACTACTGCCCATCCTGAAAAGACCCTTATAAGGTAAAAGGGGTAAAATGAGGTGTCATTTTCACCCTGTTGCTACAGTGAATTTTGAGCTCTGAGAGTGACTTGGCGAAATGGTGATCCCCGTGCACAGACATAGGTTCGAGCGAGCGTGACGGTATCAGAGACCAGCAGCGTATGGACCACCGGTGAGTGATTCGAAACCTCTAAGTTGTCAAATTTCGCATTTTTGATCGATATTGAATTGATTTAAAGTCGGACTGCAATTTTTTTGGAACGTTTTAGCGCATTTAGGTATAGTTTTAGCGCATTCGACAAATAGTGTAGCGCATCTAGGGTCTTCCGTAGCGCATCTAGCAACAAGTCACAAACTGATCGTTTAGCGCATCCGACAGATAAAGTTGCGCATATAGGTCGAAATAGGCTAGGTCAGAGATTTAGCACATCTAGGGCACAGAACTGCGCATTTAGGGTTTGGTCCAAAAATGTTAGAGTCGTGCATTTGATAGATAGAATAGCACATCTGAGGTACAGAGTTGCGCATTCGGAGTTTTAGCGCATTTAGGAAACAGTGTTGCGCTTTTGAGAAAAACTTTGGCGCATATGGGTTTTTAGCGCATATGAGTAACAGAGTTGCGCATTTAGGAAATTTTCCCCAGAATAGCCGTTTGCTGAAAAAATAGTGATAAAAATTGCTTCTTTAGTCAATAGATAGATAAATTGTCGGATCATCATGTTGATAGGATAGAAATTTGAATAGAGAACTGATAACTTTGCTTTCCGCGATTGAAAAACAAAGAGTAGATGAGAAATTGATTGATTTGAATTTGATAACTTTGCTTCTCGCGATTGAAAAACAAAGAGTAAACGTTGTGATAAATTTGCTTTCTGCGATAGAAAACAAATAGTAAAATAGAGATTTAAATTTGCATCCATGATTGAAATACAAACAGAAAAGGATATGTGTTGATAAATTTGCTTTCCTGAAAAGAAAAACAAATAGTAAATGATGATAGAGTAGATTGATTAGTCATGCTGATAGATTGATGTAGCACTTGATATAGATTATTGATATGTTATGTTGGGTGTTGTGATGTTTTTGGACAAAATAGGAGGCTTTCAAAAGCCTCCAGATCAGAGAGCGGTTCCCCTTGTGCTGGGAGCGGATAGGAGAGTTGACACCGGCCGAGTTACAGGTGATTGCAGATTGTGGATTGGGGCCACTGTTGACCATGCCGCGAGGTATTCGGGCCAACAGGGGACTGTTGACGGCCTTGGCTGAGAGATGGCATTCCGAGCATAACACCTTCCACCTGCCGACGGGTGAGATGAGTGTGACACCGGAGGACGTGTATCGGATTCTGGGGATTCCGGTGGTTGGAGCCCTTGTGGTTTATGACCACAAGGAGATCGGTGGGACAGAGGCATTACAGCGGGTATGTGGCGATCCCGGTATCTATGGGTACTGGATAGACTGGGATGACTTCAACAGGTATCCAGCTCTAGTAGCGGTATTGGCAGCATTTGTTGGAGGTTTCCTTGGACCGGACCATCGGTCCAAGGGATTTGCCGTGGGGTGGGGGAGGATGCTAGAGTGGATGATCACTCAGCCGGAGATTTTCCTGGGGGAGTTGCATCTTGGCGGATATGTATCATGACCTTCATCGGATTGTATACAGAGGATCCACCAGCCTGGCGAGTGGAGTTACATTATTGCAAATCTGGGCGTGGGAGCACATTGCTATCATGAGACCATTGTGTACTAGGGCGAGACCAGCAGGGAGGCCATACGTATATGCATATTCTGGTGCAGTTGTCCCGCAGAGGCTGGGCAAGGTAGAGTACTGGCGGCGAGTGCTAGATGATGTGGATGTAGTGATATGGAGGCCCTACACAGACTGCGAAGCATGGGCGACGGATCAGTTAGAGATGTCGTTTGTGTGCAGACCGCGATACCTGATAGGGCGGATGCCCTTTATTATTGAGAGGTTTCTGGCACTACAGGTTCTGAGACAGTTTGGTTTTACGTAGGGGATGCCCCAGGGCGTTGCTCATTATGGGCGGCACAAGGGGGATGTAGGATGGGGGCCATGCATTCCTACCAGGCAGCCTACACAGAGTACATGTCTTTACAGCCCGAGGTATGGGCGGACAGGCCAGACGTATTGGATACAGGGATGACAGATGACTACGCCCAATACTTTCATACTCATCCTTTTCCACGGTTC
>VDFB02231756.1:0-13911 GCA_007258455.2 Sequoia sempervirens
AAAGAAGGCTACAGGCCTACCTTCTTGACTAAGTACTCCTCCTACTGCTACTCCACTTGCATTACACTCAACTATGAATAACTTATCAAAACTAGGCAACAAAAGTATAGGTTGGGTTGCTACCTCTTGTTTCAGTTTCTCAAACCCTTTATCAGCCTCTAGAGTCCACTTAAACTTTGTTTTCATACCACCCTTGATTTTATCTAGTACTGGTGCACATATACCACTGAAATTCCTTATGAATTTTCTATAGAACTGAGCTAAACCATGAAAACTTCTTACCTCTGTTGTTGTGGTTGGTGTAGGCCAGTTTAGGATGGCTTCCACCTTGCTTGGATCCATCTTCAGGGTTCCTTTGGATACTACAAAGCCTAGATACACAAGTTCTTGCTCTAAGAACTCACACTTCTCAAGGTTAATTGCCAATTTTTCTTCTTGCAGCCTTCTAAGTACCATCTCCACATGCTTCAAATGTTCTTTTGCTGTCTTACTGAAAATCAGTATGTCATCAAGGTAGACTACTACAAAGATCCCTGTGAAATCCTTGAGCACCTCATTCATTAGTCTCATGAACATGCTAGGGGCATTTGAGAGGCCAAATGGCATCACTTTCCACTCATATAGGCCATCATTTGTCTTAAAAGTTGTCTTTCACTCATCTCCATCCTTAATCCTGATTTGATGGTAGCCACTCTTGAGGTCCAACTTGGTGTAATACTGTGCTCCTCCAAGGAAATCCATTAAATCTTCTATTCTAGGGATAGGGAATCTATATCTAATTGTAATCCTATTGATTTCTCTAGCATCAGTACAAATTCTCCACTTACCTCCTTTCTTAGTTGCCAAAACCACCGGGACTGCACATGGGCTTATGCTCTTTTGAATTAGACCTTGATTCAACAATTCTTCCACTTGCCTTGCCACCTCTAGGTTCTGCTCAGGTGTAAGCTTGTATGCTGCTTTGTTAGGTAATGAGGCTCCAGGTATGAAGTCAATTTGATGACTTATTTCTCTCTTTGGAGGTAAAGTTGTCAGTGTACCATCACTCACTATGCTCTTGTACTTATCAAGTAACCTTTGGACTGCTTCTGGTAAGACTGTCCTTTTAGCCTTTTTCTCCTCTTTGGGATACATCATGATCACATGCCGCTACATTTCCTTGGTGTAGGTCCTTAAGGAACTCCTTGCCACTTCTCAACATGATGTTTGGTGCCTTTGACTGTCCTTCATCTTCTTCTGACAATGACTGTAGCTTGAAGGTTCTTCCATCCTTCTTGAATGAGATGGTATTCTCTTTCCCATCATAAATGGCACTTCTGTCATATTTCCATGGTCTGCCCAGTAGAAGATGACATGCATCCATGGGTAATACATCACAACCTAGCTTATCTTTATATCCTCCAATTGAAAATTCCTTGTTACTTGCTCATTCACCAAAGCTCTGTGTCCCTTATTCGCCATGTGACCTTGTAAAGGGGTTGGTATGAAATTTACCTTCTGCAATTTCAGCAGTTACTACCTCCTATGGATTATATTGTCGACAGGAACTAGAATCTGTGTGTATGCTGAAGTATTTTGCATCTCTTACTCTAAAGAGCTCTTCTTTGCTTAGGTTCCTCTTTGACTGGTTGTCTGATTAGCACTCTGTTAAACATCAGACTCTCTCCAATTTTAGATTCTATATGACTGATCTTAGTTTCCTTAGGACTCATGGTGTCCTCTTGTGCATAGGCCACTCTCTTTTCATTGCTTGATGAAGAAGCTTTCTCTGGGCATCTATAAGCAGGGTGACCTAGTTGGTTGCAATGGTAACACTTCATACTTGCAAAATAAGAGTTGCTCCTACCTGCTCCTCTTCCTCTGTTTGAACCTCCTTGAGGTCCTCTTCCTCTATTAAATCCTCCTCTTGAAGATGTTTCACCTCCATGCTCAGTGAGTTTGGATTCTCCTTGGTTTCTTTGGTCACTACCTCTTCCTTGGTAGCCACCACGCTGTCCTCTTTGATCTCTTTGATCTCTGCCTTTGCCTTTGCCCTTAGAAGATTGATCTTTCCTCCTCTTGTTCCTTTCCTCTATCTTGATAGCCAACTGATAACATTGGTGTACTGTCTTGGGACTTAGTAAGGCCATTTCCTCTTGGATATTCCACTTCAAACCATTGAGATACCTAGCCACTTTGAGGCTCTCATCCTCTGTCACATTAGACCTCATACAAAGCTTTTGAAACTCCTCAGTGTAAGTGCTTACATCTTGGTCTTTCTGCCTTAGGCTTTGCCTCTTCTTGTGCAATTGGATCTCATAATCATCTGGCATGTAGGCTTCTTTCACTTTAGCAACCATTCCTTTCCAAGTTGCTATGGGTTGTTTGCCTTCTTTCTCCCTTTCAGTCTGGATGAACTTCCACCATGTCAAGGCTGATCCTCTCAATCTTGACGTAGCAATCTTCACCTTCTGAGCTTCAGTGACTCCATCACACTCAAAGTGATTCTCCATGCCTTCTATCCAATCCATTACCAAATCAGGTTCCATCTTTCCATTGAACAGTGGGATGCCTTCAAGTGCTCTTCCACTCAAGGCTTTCAATGCCTTCAAGAAAGGCTCCTCCTTCAAAACAGGATCAAGAACAAGGGTCTTATCCTCCTCTGCAACCTCTTCTTCTTTCAGAATTCTTCCTTCAAACTCTGCACTCCTCACTGCTGCCTCAAGTTGAGCTATTCTTTCCCTCAACTTCTTATTGTCTTCTTCCTGCTCTTCAACCATCTTTGCCAGTTCTGCATTGGTCACCATGGTGGAAGTATCACTTGACTCTATGTCTGACATGCAAGATTTCTTTCCCAAATCTTTCGCTACTCTGATACCAATCTGATAGAACGAGGGTTGGATTGAATCAATCAATGACTCAATGCTCCGGGTCTCACCTTTGATAACCCCTTGGTGACACTTCCTCCACCACTCAACCTGTAGGTCCTATGCTACTTAGGCACCCCTGGTTCCTCTGCCAACCCTGCTATCATTTCTAATTTGCTGCTACCAAGCCAAACTTGGTGCTCTTCCTCTCTCACTCTCCCTAGCCCTTAATCCTTTTAAAGACTAGATAACCTCTAATGCCTCCTAACTTGTTTGCAAGGGTGTGCATAGGCTTTCATGGCTTCAAAACTATCTAGGAAAGGTTCTTGTTCAACCTCCATGCACTACTTCTCCATCGCTGACACAAAACCCTAGTCTAGGGTTTGGGAAGGGCTACTAGGCTTGAGCCCCTTTTAGGTCTCCTCACCCAAGAAAATAGGTTAATACTCCTTTCCTTCAACTGGTTAGGAAAAACTCCCTTCTGACACCCTGGCTCAAATTCCAAGCTCTGACAGATTTTTGGGGTTTGGGATCTTTTCTGCCCGTACACAGGTACAACCCAGATTTTGAGAAATTTAGGGCTTTTTAAGCCTTTGCTTGGACACACAGAGAACTATTTTCTTCCTTCAGCCACAAGATGGATTGGTGATGCCTCCTGCCTCTTTTCATACCTTTGTAAGGTCCCTTGCAATCTTTACACACCCTGAGTTTCTAGTGGGTAGACACCCTTGCAACGTTGGAAACTATTTTGCACTGTCTTTCCTAACCGGGCATAGTCTGCTTGCCTAGGAATAGACTTTTTGCATGCTACTTGAACTCCTACAGTCCCCTACTCCTATTCTATGTACAGTCATGGAGTCTAGCTTCATTCCCAATGAACTTGCACTCAAAATATAGTGGCAACGCAGCTAAAACCCCATTGTTCTATAAATTACCAGTCAAAACTGCAATTGGAAAAAGAACACAATAATTACAAAAATGGATGAAAGTGATGGAACAACTAACTGATGTGTCAAAACAAAACTTCCATAGGATTCAATGCATCCTAATCAAACCTACAAATTTCTCTTTTTAGTTCATTTAACAGCTATCACACAAACAAGAACAGAAAAACCGAGTTTCCACACCAAAATCACTATTTCCTTGTCATTCTCATGAAAACTACAAGTGTTCCAATTCTTCCAACCTTTTCAACAGGTTGAGATCTCCCTTTTAAAAAGCTTGGAAACAGTTAGGTTTCCTTTTCCGAGCCTAGGAACGTCCAAAAGTTCATTGTTGAAAAACACAATGTGTTTAGCAATCTTGGTCTATTGCTTAGAAAGCAACCAAAGATTGGCTTCCAAAACTTATTCAAATTCACCACTTCTAACCTAATAAATAAAGGCCCTCAACTACAAATAAGATGGTCCACAAGACCTTACATAACATAACAAAATTAAACTTCAACCAAAAACTCCAAATAAGGCTTGGGGGTACGAGGTGCTCACTACCAGTGATAGAAGAAATTCAGGATACAGGCCTTAACCCCATAAATATTGAAGAAGAAGAATTTATTCAAAGAACGCTTACCTTAGAGGTAGGAAATCCTAGCATGCTAAAAATGGAAATAGGGGAAGGTGCACAACAAAATCCTATTGATGAGAGAGTTGTTGAAGACACTCTTGATTCTCAATTTTCTTTTGAGAATGTGCAAAATGTTAATGAACACTCGTGGGTCTTTGAAGAATTAGATAAAGGCCATGCTAAAACTGAAATTGAAACTAAAATTCCAGAAGAAGAAGCTACACAGTTCATAGGAGATGGAACTAAAAATGAAGAAGATAAGATTGAAGAACGAGAAAATATCGATAGATAGGAAAATATAAGTCTCCAAATAGAGGAGTGCTAAATTCTACCAATCCTAAGTCTATGTCGGATGTTGCTAAAGAAGTTTTGCATTTTGACTTATTGCAAGTCAAAAGAGATGAAATTTCTGAATCAAGTAATAGAAATGAGAGACAAGAAAAGAGTTAACAAAAGGTACAACAAGATGATGATACACTGATTGGTTGTCGGGGGTAAACTACTCAATGGAGAAGTAAGAAATATTAATGTAGTGGTTTCCACAATCCATATGGGCTATGTTTGAATGCTTATGGATTTGATTGTGTGTCCACTTTTTTCTCATCTTTTTCAACTCTCTCTATCCTGATGATGGTTCACTGAGTGTGATCCGAAACGTTGATGAAAAAAGTGGACACACAATCAAATCCAGAAGCATTCAAACATAAAGTAGAAATATTACCTCTGAATCTCAATAATTTCATATAGGAAGTAAGTACTCCTAAACCTAGGCACAAAGCAAAGGAAAAGCATGTCATATAGAGGAATGCAAATGGTAATAGAACTATCTAGATAGCTACTCCAACAAATGACAAGGATAGAAATGAGATAATGCCTAAGGAGTATAAAATCACAAGAATTAATCTTGGTCACTCATCTTGGCAACAAGAACTAGAAGAAATAAAAGTGAATTTAAATGCTATTTTGCGGTACAAAATATAAACAAAGGAAAAGAGAATTGAAAGAATGAGTTGCTACCTTGGGGAATTTTATCAAGTCATTGACTTTATCTGTTCAAGAACAAGCTGAACTGCCTCAACATCTAGTGCTAATGTCACAAGAGCAAGTAGATGCCATTGTTGCAGTTTTTCATAAAATGAATATATTTGAAGAATGGATTGAATAATGGATAAAGTAGGGAGATGATTTTATTACAGATGCAATAAGAATGTACAAGGAATCATACCATCGTTTAGAGAAATTGAAAAGATTTGAAGATGAATGTAGACTTCGCTAGGAGCAGGTCATTGATGAAAGAAGAAATATGGAAATTCTCATACAGATAGATATCCAAGAGTTAATACAAAATAATATAATATCAGAACCTGAAGTTTCATTGCTAGGAAAGTGGAAGAAGGAGTTGAAATGGGAAGGTGACATGTTAGTACAATGTATTGAAGGATTTGAAAGAGTCACAATTGAGTGCAGAAGATTGATGAGAGAAAATCAAGAATTTATTGAAGTATTGTCATGTCAAGGCTTTGATCCCCAAACATTAGGGCAGGATGAGAAGGAAGCTAAAGCTTTCAAGGAATGGATAGAAAGGATTAATAGAGATCCTGTTCAATTGTTGACGAGGGAGGTCATCAATGAAATAATACAGTGCAAAAATGTTATATTCAAATATGAAGCATACAAAGCACATAAAAATGATGTCATACTTCAAGCGACTGAAGAATATACCAGGCTCAAGCTTACTTGGAGAGAAATACGAAGGATTTCAAAGGAATGCATGCATCAAATATTAAGAGCTTTTCGAGGATACCAATTAAAGAAAGGAGGAAGTCTGAAACCAGAGCCATAAGTGAATACGAGAAGTGTAATGGAATTTATTTTGTTGTTTTAATTTGTAGGTTGATCCTGGCCCTGGTAGGTGTTTTTGTTTTGGTATTTTAAAAAGAAGCTTGTAGTCTTGATGGAGATAAAGTGTTCATGCTGAAGTATATAGAAAAGAGTTGTTGTGGAAAAAGTCAAAGCTTTGACTTATTCTAGAATATTCTTGATGACAGTTGGCACATGACACGTGACACATTTTAATTTTTTGTTTTTGGTTTCTTTGAGATACTCTTAAGTTGAACTTCTGAGTGCCTTGTTTCTATAAAAGGTCATCTCCTCCCACATTTTTTATTTTAAGTTCAACATTTGTGGATGTCAGAGGAGGAAAAAATTCTTTTAAGTTTTGTTCTTTTTTCCTGTTTTCCAAACCATTCCGGTGTAAAACTTTGTATGCTCATAGACATTAATTGATATCAGATCTTTATGGATAGATACCTATCTAAGTATCTTTTGTAGCTGGTTTTGTAAGTTTGGTTGAACAAGACTGTATGATGCACCATTTAAGGGTGCATACAAAACCTATTCGGTGTCCATAAATGAAACCCCCTCTTTAAAAGCTTGCACTATTTTATACGTAGCTATGAAGAAATTTGGTGAAATATAAAGTAGTTTGCTCTGTTTTGATTAATTATTTGGGGCATCCATGGAGAATAACTGGGATAAACTTTTTTATTTTTTATTTTTTTATTTATTTTTATTTTTTACTTTAGATTAGATGTTTAATATTTTGAAAATGTTCCAAAAAATATAAGTGAATGGAAATAGTTTTGTTGAAAATCTTTTATTTTCCATTGAATTGTTGAATGCTTAATGCTAAATATACTTAAGTGATAGCAAGAATTTGTGTTATTCATGAAATATTATGCTGAATCTTTCGATTTCATGATGTCATTTGATGATAAAATGAAGTTTTATGTGAAATGTTAGTAATTCTTGGAAAAGCTGGACATAACCGTAGTCCTCTTGAGATTAACAACAAATTATCACATCATTACCCGAGAGCGACCCTAGTGCAACCATGACCTGGTTATTGGAGACTTGGGATTAAATGGAAGTCAATATTTTCTATGTAAATGCAAAATTATCCCTTAGGCTATCTTTGTTTCATATCTTTCAAGAAGGATAGGCTCTTCGCAGTCTTGTCTATGGAGATTTTATTCGATTTTTTTACTGCAAATAAAACCATTGTCAACATGGATCAATAGTTTTTCCACCAAGAACTCATACTACAACACATTATTAAGTATGTCCAAAAGAGATCCAATAGTTTCTATTGCATTGACTACTTTGTTTTAGATTCATGGGATCTACTTGAAGGTGATGACATCAAAATATTGCCTAAAACTATTGACCATGTGCTTGTAATGTGTGAAATTTTCATTTGTTGGATCATAGTCATCATCAACTTGACAGATAACCAATAAGGAGTCACCATAGACTTGAAGATTCTTATTTTTCATTTGATAGCCATATGGAGTCTTGTTAGCAATGCTTCATATTCAACCATGTTATTTGCTTAAGGAAATGCAATTTTGTATGATTTTGGTATTAATTCCCCTTGAGGTGTAACAAAGAGGATACCAAATCCTAAACCATGATTTGTATAAGACCCATCAAAGTACAATTTCCATGTCATAGAACTCTCTATTATCAAGATAGGTTCATCAGGAAAATCCAACACTAGAGGATGATTCACTATCATTGGTACATCTGCAAGTTGATCAACTATTACTTGTCCTTTCATTACCTTACGATCAACATACTATATGTCCCATTCACTCAAGATCATAACCCACTTTGTTAGCCGACCTGTCAAAGTTACTTTGCTGAGTAGATATTTCAAGGGTTCAATCTTAGCTATCAATTTTGTTTGATGATTGAGAAAATAATGTCTAAGCTTTTGTGTGGTGAAAAAAATTGTAAGGCATGCTCATTCAATAGGACTGCAATTAATCTCATACCCTGCAAGAGGGTGACTGATATAATAAATAGCTCGTTCCCTTCCATCATTGTCATTTTGTGCTAACAATGCCTCCAATGTTGATGTGGTTGTTGATATGCATAATATTAGGTGTCTACCATCAATGGGAGGCATGCGAACTGTAGGTGTCAATAGATAATCCTTTATTTATTGAAATCCTTCCTAACAATATTGAATCCATATGAATGGGACTCCTTTACATAGAAAATGTTGAAATGGATGACACTTATCTGCTAATTGAGTAATAAATCTTCGAATAGACTATAATCTTCCTTGTAGAGTTCGTAACTGGCATATGTTTTTTGGTGGAGGCATGTCCATGATAGATTTCACTTTTGCAAGATCAACTTCAATACCTCTACGAGAGATGATATATCCTAGGAGTTTTCCTGATTGGACTCCAAAAACACACTTCTTTGGATTTAACTTGACTTTATATTCTTCCAACCTTCAAAAAATCTTGTCCAATATTGCTAGATGACTATCTCTTGATAAGGATTTTGCTAGTAAGTCATCAACATATTCTTGCATAAGTGTATGCATGTAGTCATGAAAGATAGTAGTCATGGATCTTTGATACATTTTGTCAACATTCTTAAGGAAAAATGGCATAACATTCTAACAAAAGGTACCCCAAGCACAAGTGAAAGATATTTTATGTTGATCCTTAGGGGTGATTCTGATTTGATTATATCCTAAAAAACCATCCATAAGCGATAAAATCTCTTATCCCACCTTGAGGTCTACTATGATGTCAATATTAGGCAATGGGAAGTCATCTTTAGGACAAGATTTTTTGAGATCTCTAAAATCTGTGCATACTCTGATTCCACTAGTTGGTTTGGTGATGAGAACATGATTTGATATCCACTCTACATAATCTATAGGATGAATGAAACCAACATCCAAAAGTTTCTTCAATTTTGCTTTCACTAAGAGGGCAATATGTGGGTGCATTTTTATCAAATTTTTTTTGAGTAGTTTAGCATTTGGAACCAATAGCAAATGATGTAGAACAAGTTTTGGATCCAACCCAAGCATATTAGCATATGACTATTCAAAATTGATATATCTCTCAAAGAAGAAAGTGGTGAACTCTATTTTTTTTTTAGTAGTTAGAGATGTTGCAAAATAAATGATTCTAGGATTATCTTCTGTACCAAGATTGGATTCTTCTGATGTTTCCATGAGAAATGGCAATCTCTCTTGATTTATGGGGAGACTGTCCAACCCTCCATCCTTAGGCACCTCAGAGAGGTTTTCACCTTTAGATACATCCTTTATTTTTACTTTTTCTTGGTCTAAAGGTTCCTTTCAGTTTTCACCTAGAGACCTATTCTTTTTATTTTTCTTATTTTTGTGACTAGAGGGTGGAGAAGACTCTCCAAATTATGTTGTGTTGTTGACCTCTATGATAAAAAACAACTTTATGATCACCACTTGGTATCCCTTCTTGAAGTCCCATGAACTTAGCTATTGCTTCATCATTCTTGAATGTGTCTAAACTTGGTGGTCCTTATTGATCCCAATCTATTAGTTGTGGGTAAATGAGGGGTAATCCATCATTAGTATCATTAAGGCTCAATGAATAATTGGATATGGTAAAAAAAAGGTATCATCAGAATCCAAAAAGTTTTTGATCCAAGAACAACCACTCATAGGTTTGGTTTGGGGTGAGGATAGGTCAAGATTAATGAAAATTTTGGCTAGGTCATAGTCATTAGATGTGTAGGAATCCCACTCCCATTCATTGGAGTTAGTTTTTGTATGGTATTCCTCAGATGTCTCAATTTCATTTGAAGCATCAAAATTTTCACTCAAGGGAAACTTAGTACTAGGAGGATTCACCGCTGGTGGTACATAACCTAACCCAATGTTCTTTGGTAACCAAGGAGGCAATATTGGTTTTGTCATTCCATGTTTGTTCAATCCAAGATCACTATGTCCATCATAACCTTTTTTCTTCATAATATTAAACCCTTTTGAATATCACTCAACTAGTAATTGCTTGGGCTTAGTATCCTCTTCATCTTTGTAAATCCATGTAGAAATGTCCTCACCTATAGACTCTTCACTCAACTCTATCCACTTAGTAAATGTGGTAGAGGGATTATGAATGATGACTTTAGACTTATTCTTGATAGGATGAGGTTTGGAATAATATTTTTGCAACATAGGTAACTTCCCAACACAAAATAAGCTCTCAATGTTGTATTCACCACATCTCCTATCATGGATCTAGACCTTAGGTTTGAAAGGTGTAGTGGATGGAGTGTATGATTTAACTAGAGAAGATGGATCAATGTAATGTGATGAGGTGAATGTTAAGGCTTCTCTATTAATATTAACTTGATGTTCAATGGTCCCTTTCAAATTAATGCAATATTGGAAGGGTTCAGGATCACCTGGTATAGTGATTTCAATGTCGTTATGCTAAAACTTAAGGCATTGATCGTATGTGGAAGGAATGACCCTTATGGCATGAATCCATGGGTGACCAAGGAGAATATTATATGGAAATTATAGATCCAAGACTTGGAATATTATTTTTGAATAGCAAACCCAAATCTTATAGGAAGTGTGTTTAAACCCTTGTATAAGTGCTCAACATTGTCATAATCCTTGATAATGATTTTCTTAGATTCATCTATATACAAGCTTTAGAGAATCCCAATGTTGTGACTAATTTTAAGGTGCATATATTTAGACCTTCTCCACCATCTACCTAGACTCATTTTATTTTGTGTTTATTAATGTATTCCTCAAGGTGCAATGGATTGTTATGGTTTGGTTTATGTGTGGAAAGATCTTGCTCAAAAAATGTGGCGTGATGGGTGGTGGCTAAGTAACCTACCATGGCCTAAAATTGATTGATATTTAGGTCAGTGGGCATGGATGTATCTTGTAAAGATTTATCTAAAATGGCATTATGCTTAGGGGATATGTGAAGAAAATTGAGAATGGATATTTTCCTGAGAGTCTTTCCTAGATGGTCTAGGAGGTTATACTGAATTTTTGGTTATGGGTTTGAAGTAGCTCCTTGCAAGGTCATTTTAGCTCTACGAGTGGTAAAGAAACATTCTAAATTTTTATTTATGGTAATGGTAGCAACATGGTTATCAAAGGCTTGAATGTGATTGATGGTATAGTCATATGATACATTGGTGTATTTGGCATTATTATTGGTATTTTCCCCTGGACCAGAGGCTTTTCATTTCTGTGGTCTTGTAGGGGAGTCTTGAATATGGTATGGTCAACATTTATTTTCCCTTGTGAATTGTCCACTAATATGTCACCTTGTTCAATAAGGTCTTGGATAAGGTTCTTAAGTGTCCAATATGATGATGTTTTACATCCCTTGGTATGATGGCACTCACAATATTCATTGTCATTCCACCAATTTGTTTTGACTAATGATGGTTTAAGTATGAAATTTTAATTATGTTGGATTATAAGAGTTTCTTCAAGACCGACTCAATGAGTTCTCCTAAGGGTGTGTATGTTTGTTTAGGCATGTTATTTTGTGGGGGGCCTCTACGTTGTTGATTGTTTTGGACTGTGTTGGTAGCTTGGTCATGACTTGGTGTTGGATGATTTTGCGTAGAATGACTTTTAAGATCAATGGTGGGGTGAGCTTGGTTAATCACTTTGGCATCAACTACCCCATAATTGGTGAAATTTTTGTTTCTAGACCAAAATTTTCTTTTTTCATTAGGAGCATTTTTGTTTTCTTTGAAGATTTTGACTAGTCCTTTCACCATAAAGGATTTCTAAATAAAGAAACCCTTCTCAATGACATCCTCAAATGTGTTACAACATTAGATTTAAAGTTGAATCATAAATTCTATGTTGAGGTTTTCTATAAAAATGGGAACCAACTATTTTTTTGGTATGTGACAAGGATATTTTCTAGGCATGTTTTTGCATCTTTGATAAAATAATGTAAGTGATTCTCCTTATTTTTTTTTGGTTGTGAAAAAATTCACTAGGGTCATGTCAATTTCAATGTTATAAGCAAAGTGTGCAATAAACTTATCAACTAGTTCATTCCATGTATGTATCCTAGGAGGAAGGTGTGCGAACCACTCTAGATTTTTCCCTAAAAGGCTGCATGGAAACAATCTCATCAAGTACATAGGATCATATGAAATTTCCATACATGCAATGTTAAACTCTCTTAGGTATTCTATTGGATCTCATGTCCCCATATACTTGATAAAGCTTGGCACATTAAAGTGTGGTGGGAAAGGTGGAATGCATATGCTCCTATCAAAGGGATAAGAACATAATTCCTCCATTAAGTAGTTCATCTTTTTTGTACCCAATTTCATGTTTACCATTTTTCATTACATTATTTGCATTTGTTACACTAAAGTTTCCATGGTTGATGAGGGTATGTTTGCTTGACTTTGCATGGGTGGGTTGGTGTTGGTGTTGAGTGTGTTAAGATGTTTGTATGATGAGTTTTAGTTTTGAAATTTGGATGTAAGTGTTGTGTTTGGATTGATGTTTTGTTGCAAAGGATTTTGATTTACTTGTTGGTAGTTAGGTGTGAGCATGGTATTGGTATTGGTATTGGTTTGCTATTGTGGTATGAAGTTGGTGTTTGGAGTGACATGTTGTTGTGATGGAGGTTGGTTGGTGTGTTGGAATTGAGGTGTAAAGTTGGTGTTTGGAGTGACATGTTGTGATGGGGGTTGTTTGGTGTTTAGGTTTGATCCAAAGACATGTTGATGTTTGGTGTAGTGCTGGTCGTTTGGGTTGGAACTCTTGATGTGGCAATATGGACCCTTCTCATCTTGTGTGGGGGATTTTAGTTTCTATTGGTTTATGGTGTGGTCTTTTTGGTGTATGCCATACTAAATAGATTTGCAAAAGTCATGCCCATGGAATTAGAGGATGAACCGAATAGATTGCTAAATGTTGGAGTTGGTCCTTGTGATATTTTACGTGTTCTTTTGGTGCCAAATGTTGAAGGGGAGGGATGTGCGCAGTTTTCACATTATACATTTCTCTCCCAATAGGAAAAATAGTTTGCATTTATTGTGAGGATAATTTACCTTGTGAATATATGTTTTGACCAAGACCTTGAGTTTGTGCTTGTGTTGTTCCCTCTACAATTTTGGAAGTTTCAAAACTAAAGGAGGGGTTAGCACCTTTTTGAGCAAGTGCAAGAAAGAACTTATTAGGATCTACATTGACTAGCTCCTCTACAACTCAGAATATCCTAGGATCTTGGGAAGCTTGTTCAATTTCTTCAGGTGTTAGACATTGGTTGACCTCTTTCAACGTGATATTATCAAATGGGTTTGGTGTTTCACCTTGTGTTGTTTGAGGTGTGTTTGATGTTGACCCAAAGTTCATTTTTCTAGTTGGATTGAAATAGGGATCATATGAGGAATCCATGTCACTTCGTTTCCTTTGTGCCCTAGTCAAGACCATATAAGACTTGTGACTTTGTATGGAAAAAAATTTGGTATGTATGAAACTAAGATGAAGATGCAAATTGAGGATGAAGATGGAAGATGGTAATGACACTATGCTATATTTTTAGATTTTTGGACTATAAGGAGGAAAACACAAGCAATGACCAATTTTTTGACATGAAAAAGTGATAATGAGGTTATGACTATGCTTGGGATGCAA
>VDFB02231763.1:0-24136 GCA_007258455.2 Sequoia sempervirens
ACCAAATAAAAAAAAATCTCATGCAAGAGTACTTGGAGCTGAAACTAATCAAGGGGTCTGGATGGATGAAAAAAGCTCTAAAAACAATTCCTGATGCCACTAGAATCATTGAAATCCGACAAACGGTGGTGAAGATATGAGCCTTTGAGTCCAAATTAGGGTTTTGAATTCAGTTGACTATAGATTTTTTTGCAAGAAAAATATCACAAAATAGATTTTACCACTGGAAATTAGATGAAATTGTCTTTTTGACGGTATCTTATTTGCTGAATTTTGACATCGTGGGTGAAAGTTGTGATAAAACAAAAAAAGGCCTAGATTAGGCACTTCGCAAGCTAACTAGGAGAAAAATTTAAACTCCTCCGGGTTGGCACTTGGTCGCTAATATGACCATGATGCATGCATAGTAAAAAAAATGCGCTTGATTGGCAGGCCCCTTGGTCGTTGATGGGACCAAGGTCTTTGGTGACGGAAGCAAGCTACACCGGTGGTGGGCTATAAAAAACACGGGCACCGACGGTGAAAAATCAGGCAATCGATGGAGTCCATGACAATCAATGGTTTGTAGCCGACTACAAATCACCAGCGGTAGAGAGGTGACGATGATTGGTGGAGGAACGACCGGCATAATGAAGGTAACACCAGCGGTGTTGGAGAGAAGACTTCGACAAAGGTTGATTGGTAGATGGCTGGTGGGGTTGGCCCCCCAAATGGGCCGACAATAGTACCTCACCCCGTGTCAAAAAATAAATGCCACCATACCCCCCTAAACAGGCTTTGAATGTGGTTGATGAAAAAACAACTTTCCTGTAGACTGTTAAATAAAGTGCCGACAATAATAATATATTTAATTTTTTATATTGCCAAAGGCAATAAAAAATCAAGAATATATATGCCAAAAAAATAATGTCTGCAGATTATAAAAAAGGATGATGCCAATTGGAAATACCATATGCCAATGATTTAAAAAAATCAAACCTCCAATATAATATGCTGATGGATTTATTTTTTTAAAAACAAACCCCAATGTTGACGGTGAAATAAAATTGGAGGTTGGCAGAAATTATTTTTCTGCAACTATAGAAAATATGATTTTTTGCCAAACAAATATGAAATAAGCCCAATTTTTCTAAAACAAATAAATGGCTTGCAACTAATTTTTTTGCCTTAGAGGACAACTAACTAGGATGATTTTTTACTGCAAATTGTACAGATAGTACGATTGATTTTGCAAACCCTAAAAATACCTTTGATGCTCCTGGGTTGATGAATCTGATTTTGATGAATGGACAGGCGATTCAGGGTTTCGAGGCCTTCTGAAGACAATGGAGAGCTCGGATCTGACTCCATCTACTTCAGAAATCAGCTTGGTCTCTGAGTGGAGTCAAGTAGCCTACAATGGAAACCTTCAAGCCTGCAAAGAATCTTGCACACCAACTTTCTTGATCGAGGGTTGATGTTTCACTAGACAAGCTCTGATACCATGTTGAGATTATGGATGCACAAGGTCCTTGAAGCTACAGTATTGAATGGAGAACCTTTGAGCTAGGAAAGATAATCAACCACAAAGAAAGTGTTGCAACTAGGCATGCACAATAGAAATTCTATTGATATGATTAAATTGATTGATATGTTACAAATGAAGAAGTTGCCTGATTATATAGGAAATAAAGAAAACCTAAGATGCATGAGATGTTGCCATGTGTCATGATATAACAACATGTGACAACATGTGAACCCTATCTAGAAAATTATTAAATGTTGAGATAAGTTCTAGAAGGACAACTCATCTTCTAGAAGGAATCTTATCCATACAAACATGGAAAGGGTAATTACCCCCTTATTTATGATTTATCTAATAATGCAACCTAGGACTTAATTAATTTAAATGCAAGACCTAAGTTAACTTATGCTAGTGTAATAATTAATTAATTACACTAACAAAAACAAATAGTCAAACTTTAAACAATTCAGGTTTTTGACCAAAATATCAGAAAAGTTGACTTTTTTTACATTCTACGCCACATTTGTAAACCGCATTCACTCTGTCACACCACATTTGACAATATTTGTGATGCATACACTTTGATAAAATGAATTTTCTACTCCAAGCACCACATTCATTTGTCCTACATCGCATTTGCTATCTGTAAAGCCACATCTACTATATTAGGTCGCAATTGACATCTTAAATGCCGCATTTGAGAAACTACATCACATTTGCTACTTGGAACGCCACATTTTACCACTGCAACACATTTGCTACCTCAAACGACTCATTTTCTTGGAAACACAATAAACCCTATTTCAAACCAGAATTCAAGTCCAGACATCTTAGCCTGCTGTCAAATATCTTTTCAAAAAAGTCTTTGTTAGAAACCAGAATTGAAATTACTCAAAACGTCCATCATTTGCATTCACTAGCTTGCATTTTGTCCATAGGTTTAAATTTTCAAAACTTTCATTACATTCCCTAGGTGTCATAATTTTCATTTCTATCATAAACTTGTCCTTAGGTTTCATCTTGGAAAACTTTGGATTAGGCTAGCTCATCGCACTTTGTAAAACCATTGTTTCAAAACCAGGTTATCTTGGGACATAGTCATTATTCCTCTTTTCAGTCATTGTATTTTTTGAGAGAACCTCCAACTCAATAGTCTAGTTAGGAAGGCTCACTTGTCATTTAGTCCCCCTAGCAAGTCCTTTGATAACCAAAATTGAGACATAAGTCAAGCTTAGAGTGGTTAAGCAAAACCTTTCTCCAAATATTGTCCAAACCTAGTCCTCATTTTAAACTTACACTTTGCATTGTTCATCTCTAGTCCTCCTTTTGAACCTAGACTTTGCATTAATCATCTTAGTCCTTAGTCAACATTATCATCTTAGTACTCATTTGACACTTCGACCTTGACAACCTTGTCAACTTTCCTTCATCATTTCCTTAGGAAAATATCATCATCACCTTGCATTGTCATCCTTTATTCCAAAAATACAAAAATTTAGTGTCATAGCTTGTCATCCTACTCTTCATTTTACATTAGTTAGGTCCTTTAGACAACATAGTCACATTATCATCCCTTATTATCAAAAATCCAAAAACATAATCTGACATTGTCATCCTTTATCACAAAAATCCAAAAACATAGGCTAGGATCATCCTTGCATTTAGTTGTCATTCTCATCACTTTGATTTGAGCAATTCCCTTTTATGGTGGAAACTAGACTCCAAAGAAAGAAAAGACAAATGACAAAATTTGGACAAGATTCCAATTCCAACATCACCAATCACACTTATGACCCAAATTGTACTTTTGACAACCCATTTAGCAACATGAATACTCAACCTCTCATGACCATCCCATCCTCATCAAACAACCCCTTTGAACCATTCTTACGTAAGGATGAATATGGACAATTACTTGAGGAAAACCTAGAGGTAGCAGCACAAGATCCAGAAGCAGCCTACTTTGTAGAATAAATGGTCTTATATGATAAAGATAGATATTTGGCCATACTTTTAAGTCAAGGAGCTAAATTACCCCATGGGTCTGACATTAATACTTTGAGATCGACATCTCTTGACCATAATGTCAACAATACACATAACATGTCCAATAGTGTTCAACCTCCAAACAACACAAGCAATACCTTTTTTGATGCTACCTCGCAAACTGTGACAACTACCATGAGTGCTACCTCCAACATTCCAAACAATTCCAATTCAATCAATGCTACATCCATTGGAGGAACACAATCCATCACATTGCCTACACTTCCCACAATATCATCACAATCGGTTGGAGCCACCTTTGGGTCCTTGGCTATGTGGGAAAGTTATTCCAATCCTCTATTTACCACTTTGGTAAATTCCATGGGGGCATTATCAAGCCACTCAAACCATTTGTTTACGACTACATCTAGTACCATGAGTAGATCCTCATCATGGTACCTCACATAATCCTTTGGGAGGAAATAAATGAAGTCTCCTTATTCAAGGACCACAACCAAACGTTAGCACACCAACATAGTTTAATACCAACCCCTCCCAAGGATAAAACATGAATATTCCTCCAAGATAGTTCCAACAACCTCGACAAGGCAATCAGAACATGCAACCTATGGCATCTATTGGACACCAAAATATTCTTGGTCACCATATTCCCCAAATATCGACTCAAATGGCTGGGGGACACATTTTGACATATTCATCCCATATCCATACCCATCAACATGTCCCCAATCCAAAATTTTAGTACCAACACACAAACCAAAACACATCATACATGTCACAACAACACATCCCTCAACAACACACCGACATCCACTCACAAAAAATCGGGACCCATGGTGTACCAATCAATCCAATGTATGAGGCCACAAATGACCCTATAATTGATGCCTTGCAAGCAAAGGTAATGGGTCTAGAGAAGACCATAGAAAACATGCAAATATCCAATAAGAAATCACAAGTGTCATATGATCTATCCGTATATCCCTTTGACATGAACTTACACATGCCACCATTTTCTCTGGGATATGTGTCACCAAATTTTACCAAATACAGGGGAAAGACAAATCCTATCTAACATGTCCGAGAATTTGCGACCAACTATATGGATGTTGCCTATGAACAAACGTACTTGATGAAAATATTTTCTAAAAGTCTTGTAGGTTCTACCCTTGAATGGTTCTCCACTCAAAAGGATATCAAAACATGGGACAAACTTAAACACAAGTTCATAAAAGAATAATCCTATAACATTGACATGGATACCTCTATTACTCGCTTATGCAATCTCACGCAAGAGGAGGCTGGAGAAAATTTCATCCCATTCTTCCAAAAATGGAGAAGTCTAGCTAGTCATTGCCACATCAAAATACCCGAAAGAGAAAAGGTTGAAATGTTCGTTCAAACACTCTTAGGCCCCTTAAAATATGGATTGCAAGTGCATTGTTGCACAACTTTCACAGACCTAGTCGAAAAGGGTGTCTAGATTGAGAAATATCTTATTGCAAAAGAAAAGCTAAAATATGGTCCTAAAAACACAACTGTAACTCCTCCCCTTGACAAAAATAAGTACCGGGTCAAAAATAAACACGTTACCAATGACGGTGTTGTCAATGCCAAGGGTGTCAACACTATGGGTCCTATACTAGCTTTGAAAGGGGTTCAAACACAAAACAAACCAATGACAATACTGACACCCCCCACAAATTCCACCCAAAACAACCAAAATGGTCAAAACAATCAAGGTCAAGGACAATACCATCAGACAAGACAATTCCCAAAAAGATGAACATACTCTGCTTTGGGAGAACCAATTGAGGATGTCCTTAAGAAGCTGATCCAAAATGGTCTCATCATACTTGAAGGACCTAAACCATATGACCCAAGGAAATTTAAACCATCATAGTGGGATGATAATGCTTTTTGTGAGTGCCACCAGGCTAAATGACATAAGACATCATCTTGTCGACAACTCATAAATATTGTGCAAGACCTTATTGAAAGCTGAATAATCAAATTGGGTGGACCAAAATTTCCATCAAATGCTGACCATACCATCCATAAGAACCCACTGCAAGACCATGGTTCTAATAACGCTTCCATGTCAGGTCCTAAGACGAATAATAATCAAGCCAATTACTCCCATGCCAAGTATGACTATTCTGGTGGACCTATCATTAACAATGTCCAAAATGATGATGAATGCATCAACACCATCACGGTCAAACAAGCACCTCAATGCAACACCACTAATCGAAGTGGAAAGATCACCATAGCTAGTCTACCTTTTTCTAAGCAGCCTAAGATCACCATACCTGGTCCATCTCCTAAACAACCACAACTTGGCTCATCTACGAAGCAGTGGCAACCCAAGAGTCAGTTTAACTTTATCAATCAATTAGGAAAAACCCCTACATATATTTCCATACTTGAGCTACTTCAAATTTCTCCCACGCATAAGGATATACTGGATAAAACCCTCCAAGAGTCATCCGTCCCTAAGGATATTGATGTCAACCAATTTGAGACCATGGTGGGATATCTCACTACACCTCATCACGTCACCTTTTTTGATCAGGATTATTCATCACCCAAGACCAGCCATAATGATGCATTACACCTTGAAAATTTCATCCATAAGCACAAGGTCAGAAGGGTTTTAGTAGATGGCAGAGTAGGATTGAACATATGCTCCTTAAAGCGGTTAAGGCTCTAGAAGTTTTCGATTAAATTGCAGACTACAAAGAGTATAGTCATAAAAGCATATGATGATGAAGAACGCTCTTTTAGGGGCATTATTTCTTTTCCTATTAGAGTTAGGCTAGTCATTGTGGACACAACTTTCCAGGTCCTAGATCTAGAATTACCTTACAACATCTTGCTTGGTCGCCCATGGATTCATTCCTTAAAGGCCGTCCCCTCCACATATCACCAATGCTTGAAATTCTCATTCGACGACACATAAATCACCATATATGGAGACCCTAACCCTTTTTAATATTGTACCAACCTAAGGTGTATTTCTGAAAATTGAGTTCCCATCAACTGAGAAGCTCCTAGCTCTTCTTCTTCCAAATACATTGACCCATCCACACTAGCATCATCTTCCACATCCACTCCATCCATGACTTCCACCATGCCATCATCTCCCTCACTTCCTTAAAGCCGAGTCGAATGTCAAGATCTAAGACTTAGGCTATGGAGAATTCAAACTACATATGAAATATAGCATCACAACAATACCCAAGTCTCCAAAGGTCTGTGGTCGACCATGTTTTAGAATGGAACCCAAAGAAAATTTCAAAGTTCCACCAAAAATGATTTTCATCAAATGGGGAGACATGAGTAATGAGGACATTGCCGATATTATAGGATGGCTCTATAAGGAAATGGAAGGCCTACCCCCATTACCAATTAAGAAATATGGCAAGGGATATGAAATGATGAAGGCTAAGGGCTACGATGGAACTAGTGGCCTAGGTAAACATAAGACTGGGCAAAGAGAGCCCATAAAATCTTTCAAAATACCAAAGTATCTTTGATTAGGGTATGGATTGCCCAAAAATGAAAACTGACATACCAATGGAATTTCGAGTGAGTGCATGCATGCTTCAGAAAGTGTCGAGACTATTAAGGAGACCTTTACTAAAACTGATTCCCAAGAGTGGGAATTTGGCTCCCAATGATCCTTAAGTGACTGTTGCCTTGATGATTTGTTCCTTGAAGCTGGGTAGCTTACCTTTGAAATTTTTTTTTGGCAAACATTTAAAATCAATGAAGCACCAAATAGTCATAGTCCCATTTACCTTCCCCATGACATACACGCCCCACCATCTGAACCCCATAACCATCAGTCAAATCCATCTGAATTGATATATAACATTGATACCCATGAATTTGAGTCCTTCACCCCTTACTTTGAAAAAAAATATGAGACAAGTGAAGGGGAATATTGGATAGAGTCTGACGTTGAATTGGATGATGAAAACTTCATCTTCAATGTATTTGAATCTATCTGCATGCCTTTTGCATCCTCCCCTCAATTCACCAATGCTAACGATGGAATTTCCTTAGTCTACTCGCAACTAATCGATTGGGACCAACAAGGCCCGCAGTCCTGGACACCTTTCAAAATGATGAGGCCATCATAGAGTTTATGGGATTATGTGAGGGAATACCCAGTGGTGATCACAAGGGCTGGATTCACCATTGACCTAGATTGTTTTGGCTTTCATGGGAATTATATCATACCGATTCATAAAATTAAAAATAAGAATAAAGAAAAAAATGAAATGCCTTTAGGTGAAAACTGAAAGGCACCTTCTGATGACAAAAGAGTAAAAATAAAGGACGTATCTACTGGTGAAAACCTCTATGAGGCGCCCAAAGATGGAGGATTGGACATTCTTCCTATAAATCAAGAGAAATTAGCTATGCTCATAGATGACACCATAGAAGCCAACATATCAACAACAGAAGATCCCAAAATGGTCCTCTTTGCCACATCCTTGACTGAAGAAGAGAGACCAAAATTTCACAAGTTCTTTGTAGACCGTAAAATCAACTCTGCATGGTCCTATGCCAACATGCCGGGGTTAGATTTAGAACTTGTTTTGTACTACTTACCATTGTTTCTAGACATCAGGCCTCTAAAATAGAAGCTATTTAAAATGCATCCTCAGGTCACTCTATTAGTCAAGGCTGAATTGAAGAAACTTCTAGATGCCAGGTTCATATAGTCTATTGATTATGCTAAATGGATATCTAACATTGTGCCAGCAACAAAGGCAAATGGAATGATTCGCGTCTGCACAAATTTCAAAGACTTAAACAAAGCATGCACAAAGGATGACTCTTTGTTGCCAAATATAGACATCATAGTCGACCTCACGGCAGGATACGAGATGTTGTCCTTCATGGATGGTTTCTCAGGCTACAATCAAATTTGTATTGCCCCAAAAGACTAACATAAAACAACATTCACTTGCCCTTGGGGTACATACTTCTGGAATGCCATGCCTTTTGGTCTTAAAAATGTAGGTGCCACGTATTAGAGGGCTATGACTACAATATTTCATGATATGATGCATAAGATAATGGAATATTACGTGGATGACCTTTTGGCTAAATTAGTGACAAGAAAATACCATTTGAAGGTATTAGACATAATTTTCAAAAGACTAGAAGAATGTAAAGTTTGACTGAATCCTAAGAAATGCATATTTGGTGTAACATCTGGAAAACTTTTGGGATACATAGTTTCTCGAAGAGGCATTGAGGTCGATCCAACCAAAGCCAAAGCCATCATGGACATGCCTCCTCCCAGAGGAATAAATGAACTCTGGACATTACAAGGTAGGGTGCAATCTATTTGAAGCTTCATGGCACAGTGGCAAGTAGCCAGCCATTCCAAGCTATCTTCACATTTTGACCTATTGTCCTAGCTAATTCCTTATGCATCCCATTGAGGAAACTTACTAATTCTATACATCTGACCACTAAATTGCTTAGCAGAAATTACAACACATAAATACATGATGAAAAGGCCACATATATTATATTAGTAAGAGGATGCGGTAATTATAGAAATAAATACATCAATTGAGCAGACTTGTCTATGGGTTACAATGTTTTTACCCGGCCTCGCAAAGCTAAAGACGATTCTAATTCCGGAGCCATGAGACACAATTGGTAGCAAAAATTGACCCCCTCAAATATCTAGAGTCGTGCAACATTAACATGACGTCTAGCAAAATGGATAATGATCTTGAGCGAATATGATATTCAATATGTAGAAAGAAAGGCAATAAAGGGACAAGTCATAGCAGACCAACTGGCAGACACACCTATACAAAGTGATCACCCTTTAGTGGCAGATTTCCTAGATGAGTCAATATTCCATATGGAACCTAAGTCACCTTGGAGACTCTACTTTGATGGATCGCATACTAATCATGGCTTGGGGGCAGAAATCCTATTTATCACCCCTCAAGGAGATTCCATTCCTAAATCCTTCCGCATAGCTTTCCCATGTACTAATAATGTGGCAGAATACAAGGCACTAGTCATAGGACTTAGAATGGCAATAAAATGGAAAATCAGAGCACTACATGTCTATGGGGATTCTCAGTTAGTCATCAACCAAGTTAATGATGACTACAACACTAAGGATGAGAAAATAATGCCCTCCAAATGAATGGTTGACAACTTTCATACATATTTTCACATGGTGACTTTTGAGAAAGTTCTAAGAGCATAGAGCAAGGCAATAGATGCAGTGGATACGATCGGCTCTCTCCTTGAAATTCCAAGCAATATGCCTCAGTTGGAGTTCTTGGTAGAAAAACTATTGGTGCCTGCCTATGACATTCTAGAATCAGAGATGGTCTATGACCTTGTTGGTCCCGATTCTCCCTGGTACCAAGACATTCATGACTACCTTAATTTGCAAACCCTTCCCCCTAATCTGTCCAATAACTAGAGGAAGTATTTTATCTAAAAATCCGTAAGATATTCCATCGTTAGCGACACCCTTTACCGTTGTAGCTTTGACGAAACCCTCCTTAGATGTCTCAACACCAACGAAGCACACACAACCTTACATGAAGTACATGAGGGTATATGTGGGTTTCATTCGAGTGGTCCTACTCTAGCCAAGAAGATAATGAGAATTGGGTACTATTGGCCCACCATTGAGAAAGATGCACTAGAATATGTTAGGACTTGTCACCAATGTCAGATTCATAGTGATTTGATTCATGCTCCCGCGCAAGTACTTGGGCCGATCACTTCTCCTTGGCCCTTCACACAATGGGGACTCGACCTTGTGGGTAAGATCCATCCTACCTCGTCAAATGGCCACAAATTCATCATCACTGCCACTTAGTATTTTACAAAGTGGATCAAAGCCATCCCCCTGACATACATAACTGATAAACAAATCTCCAAATTCATTTTTAACTACATCATTTTCCAGTATGGTCTTCTGCAATCCATCATCACTGACAATGGACGTCCATTTAAAAACCAAGATGTTCATGAGTTATGTGAGTGATTTCAAATTCAACATCATTTTTCCTCTCCGTATTACCTGGAGGGAAATGGTCAAGCCGAGGCGTCAAATAAAACCATTGTTAAAATCTTGAAAAAGACTATTAATGACGTTGGCCATTACTGGCATATTCAACTTAACCTTGCTCTATGGGCTTACCACACTAGTATTCGTACACCCATAGGGGCCACTCCATTCACCCTGGTCTTTGGAGCTAAGGCCATCTTTCCCATCGAGGTTGAAATTCCTTCCCTACAAGTCTCCCTAAAGGGTTTGACCAATGATGAAGAATACAGACAGTCATGTCTACATGAGTTGGAGATTTTAGAGGAAAGACAAAAAAATTCCCTAAACTATCTACAGGCATATCAGAATCATCTTTGTCACAGTTACAACAAGAAAGTCATGGCCAAGAAGTTTGACATTGGTGACTTAGTTCTCATACAGAATCCTAAGAATTAGGTAGACAGAGAAAAACTTGGAAAATTCAAACCAAATTTGCTAGGTCCCTATGTCATCATATCCTCCTTTGGTTCTAGAGCTTATCAGCTGGTGACTTCAGATGGAGAACAACTGACAAAACCTATCAATAGTCTAAATCTCTGCAAGTTCTATGCATAGCATCAAAAAGTCGAGCTGAAAACTTTAAAAATACAAAAAAATTGAAAAATGATAAAAAATTGTTATCTTGATGAAAACTTGGCAAACAGGCATTTTGGCGACACCAAAAATATCAAAATGGTAAAGAAAATAACGTTGTCGATGGTGAAACCACGATAAGCGGGGCGCTTTGGATAACTTACCATGGCGAAACGCAAATATAGGTGCCATCGCGTGATCAATCATTGCTTGCCATCTCATCACTTTATCTATCTTGGGCTATGATGAATCACATTTTCTATCACCACCATGACACTTGACATGACATCATACTCCTCCTCTCATGGTTGACAAATGGTTGACATCCAATCCGCATACCATCCATCCAGTATCACATGCATATCCCTTTCATGTCCTTTAAAGTTGACTAAGTCTTGGACCTGACTAGGGGCATAAATTTTATCACGTAACCATAGTGGGTATCGCACATGGTCTCAACAATTGCAAAAAGTCCTAAAAAAAGACAAAAAACATCACAAGGATCTGAGGCGAGACAAAACTATCAAAATATCCAGCGGATAAAAACAATTAAAATCGCGTTCACGGCCTATTCGCGCTGTTAAAGTCATGAACTCCGTAATCAAAATCGAACCAAAACAGTCTAAAGATCAATAAAAATCAGAAAACATCTAAAATGAGCAATTAAAGTCAGAATAAACATCCATCAGAAAGAAGATCCATTTCATTCCCCTAAAATTGAGATCAGAAGCTGTTCATGATTAAATGTTTTATGTTTGCGATCTAAAATTGAAAAGTGTCACGGAAGAGAGCCCACGAAAAAACCGAGGTCAAAATGTCTGAAAACACAAAAATGGGAGTGTTCTTCTCCGGGATCATCCAAATCAATCAATCTTTGCTCATTTGTCCAGAAGCTATATATTTGTCTTTGTGGATTAGGTATCTTGGGCAAGACTCAGATTTGATCGGCAGGACGTCAGAGTCGATCCTCTTAGTTGTCCAAAATCAAAATCATGATTAAATCTTTGGTCCATCAGTGAAATCATTGATGCATGCCTCCCATCAGAGGTCTCAGGTAATGGCGATAGGAAAGGCCATGTTGGTGGAAGCCCCTAAGGCGGAACTAGGTGAGTCCATTAGGGTTCATGACATTACACTAGCACACATGTAAAAAACTCTTCAAGTCAAACAAGTCATCTCAAAATAAGCAAATTATTGCAACCAAATTATGGCAACCATTTATTCAACGTGACAATTACACCAACATGACAACATCGACATGTAGTTGACACAAGTCAATTCACTCAACTTCAGTCAAATTTGGTCAAAACAAGTTACATTATCATAACCAGTCAAACTGTCAACTCTTGGTCATCTTTTAGATTTCTGAAGAATAGCCTCTATCATTTATGCCATTGGATGTGTCCTTCCTAGGAATAGTCACTGTCATCCGACATTTTTGAGGGATCCTATTGACATTTAAGGATCACTCCTCTCGACATCGATATCTTTCAGATGTTCACTTATGAAGAACAACTCTGTCATCTATGCCTTAGGATGTGTCTTTCCTAGGCATCATCACTGTCACTGGCATTTTGAGGGATCCCTTTTGACATTTAGGGATCAATCCTCTCGACATCAACATTATTTAAAATGTGTCCTTTCTGAATTTGGCAATCTTCAGCATTCGTCATCTTGGCATCGTCAGAACCTTGACACCCTGGCATCTCAACATCATCAAACCTGTCATCTTGACATTAAAACACTTGGCACTTGTCTTTTAGTTTTTATCATGTTACTAGTTTTTCAGCGAGATCCCGATAATAGGATTTAGAGAAGCGATGATGTATCATGACGTTTGTCTCGTCTTTTGACACTCATGTTACTAGTTTCTTACCAATGTCCTGACTATGGGATTTACAAAAGTAGCGACGTATCATGATCATTGTTTTATTTTTTCCTTTTGGCAGTCATGTTGCTATTTCTTCAAGGATGTCCTGACCACAGGAATTAGAGGAGCTATGATGTTTCATGGCTTGTCTTTCTTGTCTTTCTTGCTCTTTTTTTCTTGCAGTTGGTTATGACAAAATGACTGGGGTAATTGTGCTCTTTGTATGAGTCATGATCATCCTTGTCTGTGACTCCTTGTCTTATGTGATGGTACGACCTTGCACACCTTGATCTATGTCATATAATCATGATGTTTTTTGGCCATCACAATAATCTGCCCAATGATGATTAAGAACAATAAATATTAAAGTCCTATGGTAAAGTTTTGAGGGATTTGGTCTAGGAACTAACATGCATCTCCTTCTGTCTTGTCATATTCTCTCGTCCATCTCTTTATAATATCCTGTGACATACAAAAACATAAGTGCATACATAATCATATAGACATTGCATTAGATCGATACATACATCATCAATATCATTAAATCATATACACTACATTACATACTGCATTATACATAGTCATGTATTAACATAATCATTAACATGGCATCCATTCAAATAAATACATTATATCATCATCATCCACGGCATAATGTCAACATGACATATAAATAAGCATTGCATTATCATGGCATCACACCATAGGTAACCATCATAGGACATACATGATAGGACATATAAATAACACCATCATTCATCATAAATGCATAATCCACATAAGAATCACATAAACATACATCATAAATGCATAAATCAAATGACATACATATAGGCCATATCAAAATTGCATCATATATATCAGCTCAAAAAATATAATGTCACAGGATAAAGTCAGGGGATATCCCAAAAATAGAGCTCGTAGGCTCGATAGTCAATACATAATGTTGTAAGGAAAGCTAAGGTGTGGAAACAACTCTCCTAACGTCAAAACCTCAGGGAAAAATGTAGAGATACTTTTAAATTTTCAATTACAGTCCAATTAAGATACACCAGAAAGCAATAATAGAAATAGAGAATTAAACATACACATATGAACACCAGATTTACGTGGGAAAACCCTTACAGGAGAAAAACCCACCACACCAAGAAAAACCCCTTTGTATTACAGTAATGAAATTACATATAGAGTATGGGCTTCACTCTCTCTGATGTCAATTTACAACAACATTCACAATGACCAACATTGTACAGAACATTCATATTACAATGCTCTTAGAATCGAATTCATATATTGATCACTCGTCAAACCATTCAAAACACTGTTCATCCAATTGTTGATCGAACCATCCAACAATCCAACCGAACATCATCTACAACTCTAGAGTGTATCCATGTCGCCCCTGTCTGTTGAACTTCCTCACAAAACTGCCACAACAGACTAACTTCCAACGGTTCCCATTCGACTTCTCTGATTGGTCGAGGACAAACCACCTAGGATATTCAACACTCGGTCAAAGACATTCAACCTGTGTTCGCATGTCGGTGAGACACTAGCCGTGTCTCCCCGATGCCACAAGACTTGATTGCCAATATCGCCAAGAGTCATCACTATCGGCAAGAGGTTACACCGAGTTCAAAAAGCTATCACTTAGACTTCGCCTTGTCGCCAAGACCTCATACTGATGATCATCACTTGTATTGCTATTCGGCAAGACCATCATCATTTGCCAAGAGATCACACCGATCCTTCAAGTCATACCAATAAGAACACTCGTTGGCAAGACTTAGGTTATCGCCAAGAGATTACACTAATGTTCATACCTATCGGCGAGAGAACCAACCATCAGAAAGACTTCTTATGGAGGCTTCCATGTTACCCTGATGAGCATTGGTGAGACACACATATGTTGCCAAGAGTTCATAGCGAAGCTTCCGTTTTACCTCGAAGACTCCAACTGAATACTTATCGGTGAGAATTTCCATATCGATAAGACTTCATACCGAATGTCCAAGTTTCTCCCGACACCACTTGTCACCTAGAGTCTCCCTGATATCCGATAAGAATGGCCTGTCGGCCAGAGATCTCCACTTGACAGAGGGCTACAGCAAACACCACAAGTCACAGCGAAAACACCAGTCGGCAAGATAGAAGCATTGTCTCGATGACCTCTACAAACTACAAGGTTATTAAACTGCTAGTTAGCTAGACAATATGGATGTCACACCGATTTGACTCTTTCAGAGGTTTCAGCCTATGGGATTGAGACACATATTTCCAACAAATGTGTCATAACATAAAGTCTAAAACATGAAGCCAAATATAGTAAGCATGTCCCTATGAAATTCTCTCCTCATCCCCTCATGGCAAAGAGTGTGGTGATTGAGGACCTGTGCCTAGCACTAAGGTAATCTGTGGAACCATAGCAACCTTTTTCTATGAACCCAATGGAACTGACATTGATGGCATCATCTCCATGGTAAAATGCATTTGTGATGACACTATGGCATGAATTTGTGAGGTCGAAGGATCTATCTCTAGAGGTGGACTAGGTATTGATCTATGGCCTGAACCTACTAAATCATGTGAGTGCCTTGACCTATGACTGGAGGAATTTCTGTGATGGGACCTGTGACTCGAAGTATGCCCTGAAGAGGTCAAGCCCTCCGCACTACTCTAGCTACCACTACCACTGCCTGACTTGCTGCCACTACTTGTCTATGTCCTGGTTAGCATGGGGTCTCTCATCTTAGCTGGCACAACCCACTCATATAACTTCCTGTATCGCCCAAGCCATATGCTGACCCTACCAAACTCTTGTGCTAGATCTATGAATGGTCCCATACATAGTCATGCAAAATATGGCCAACTGTAGACCACTGTGTCCCCCTCCACTCCTTTCATTCCATCCATCTCCTGCTGTCCCTTCTCCTCCTTTCATGTCCTGTCCAGCCTCACCTCCATCCTCCCTTCCATCCTCCTCTCCCTTTCCCTCTCATGGCCTGCCTCCACTATCTATCCGTCCAGCCCCTCCTCCTCAACCTCGTCCTTCAGCCTCCTCCACCCCATCCACATGCACCCTCTCGGCCATGTACTCCTCTGTTCCATCCTCTTGCTTCATCCTAGGCTCCCTCTCCTCTCTCCTCCTCTTGCCTCTAGGATAAAATCTAGTGCCCCTCTCATACCATCTCCCTCCCCTCCATCATCCTCATCATCTCTGTCATCTCCATCTCTACCTCCACCTCTACCTTTGTCCCTACCTCCATCTGTCCCTAAGCCTCAACCTCTGTCACCACCTCTTCCCCCTCGCCTAGCTTGTGGCACATGTGGTATAACTGATCTCCTATCAATAAGTGATGGCCCATCTAGATTTGTTAGTGGTATTGGTCAATGTTCCTGCCACCACAAGTCATAGTTAGCGGTCATCCCTAGATATATAATCCCACCTCTCCATGTCCACTACTGTGCCACTAGCCCATCAATCTGTTGCATGGAAAATGGTACAAGAATAGGCAGACCCCAGGCTTCCTCCTTCAAAGATCTAGAATACTTGGCTGTACCTACTGGTACACCCTGTTGCTCTCCAAACTGTCTCAGTACATGCTATTGTAGATACATCTCTATGATGAGTTGACTCTGCATTTTCCTCCCAATCAAATAATGATACTATCTATAAAAGCTGAGATGGTCATCCTCCTCATCCCACTACTCATAGTCTCTGTAGGGCCTCCAAATGAATGAAATCATGGTGTCAATTTGATGATGCCACCAACCTATCTCTCCCACCCTCGTCTGTTGGAGAGTACCGGCATAGTAAGAAGCATATGGAATCCCCTCTACTAACTGTGGTCTTTGGATAGAAGGTCAGAATATGGCCACATGCTCCTAGACCCATTTCATTAGAAGTGTCATACCACATCCAATGCTCTATGCCCTCCTATAGGCCACCTCATGGAGCTGATGATAAAGCATTCCTAACAAACAGGGCCTCCAGGCATAAACAGTCTTGCTCACCTCATGCCCACTAGAACATCACCCGTACTAATGGGAAACCCGTGATAGTGACAGTCGAGAATCAGGACTCCACCGGTCAATATCACCAACAGTGCATCAAACCAGCCATAGTGCTCCACCATAAACTCCTAGAGGATCTGTTGACATGTCCGGTGGCACAATAACATGTAAAAAGAATATTGCTACTCTGTTTCTCCTGAAAGTGAAAGATAATCACATGGATATCTTAGCTCCCAAGGTCTTTGTAGTTGGTTTTCAACTGTGTTGATGTTGCTCAGTGGTCAATGTAACAGTAATGTTCAAAGGGCCTGCTGGTGTTGAGCTTTTGGATTGTTCTGAGATCAAACATAAACTTTAAACCTACTCTAACCAGGGTTTTTAAAGAAACAGAAAAAGATAGATTAGAGCTTTGGAACATAAAAGAATGTTAATTCATCCAACTTAACCAGTCTCATTACCTTTCAAGGAATTCCTAACTAAAACTGCAGAACAAAATTAACTTGTAACTAACACAGTTTCATTCATTCACAATGCTAATTTCAATAACAAATTGCAAGTTACCATTTAAACAAAACATAAAATAAGACTTCAATCCTTGAAAGTTTCTCAAATCAAATGATTAAACCAAGATAAACAACATTCTAAAACACAATCTGAAGTAGATTTTAATCTAGTTGCTTTTACTATTAGTGAAATAGATAAGCAACATTTACAAATTTGGCACAATCACCAGTGTATAGAAAATCCATGACTCCAACTTGTTTCCATCTATACTAAGAAAACTGGAAATATACATTATTGGCTTCTATTGAATCTAACTCCTAACTAAGAAGGCAAAAGAAGCTCCTATTACAAAGAATCAGGATGCAGTTCTGTCTCCTCTATCTTTTCTAAAACTCCTACTTCCTCCTCTAACTTTTTTCTTAGAACTCTCTAACTTTCTAACCCTTTACAAAGAGGCCAGAATGCCATATATACAGAGTGTACCAAAAAGAATGCACTGGACCCTATTTTTTAGGGTTTACAAAATATCTCACTTGGTTGCAGGAGGGTCGTCCCTTAGATCTTTTGAATATAGTTAATGCTGCATTGAATTGCATCCTCGTTGTCCATGTTGGTGAAATATTTTTTTGGGGATGATATGTAGATCTTTTGCAGCTACAACATTAACTCTATCCTTCGTGTCCATCTTCGAACTCCTTCGCAGAGCTTCCTTGAATGCTCTAAAGCATTGTCATTAATACTGATCTGCCTTTCACCAATAGACCTTACAACTATCCTTGTGACTCATGGTTGTTTCTTTCCTTCGACTTCCTTCCTACTCCAGATCTTTCTGCACGTTGACTATCTCTGGAAGCAGCATCGGGCCTCCCTTTAGATCTAAACACCATCGTTCCTGAGTCGATCCATTGCCTTGATCTCAGAATGAGTCCATGTCATTTGCATCCTGCTGATCTTCCTCACAGGGGCAGTCAATAAGTCAATGGATCACTTTAGTTCCTTTCGATTGGGTGAACAAACACCACGCCATATTTTCGGGCAGTCAAAAGTGGTTCGAATGGAATTGCATGTTGGTGAGACACTAATCATGTCTCCCTGATGTGATTATACCTCATAGCGGCCATCAGAATAACATATGACAGTCGGTGAGACCTTTTAGCGACCTGCAAAAGTCATATCAAGGCAAAAGAAGCTCCTATTACAAAGAATCAGGATGCAGTTCTGTCTCCTCTATCTTTTCTAAAACTCCTACTTCCTCCTCTAACTTTTTTCTTAGAACTCTCTAACTTTCTAACCCTTTACAAAGAGGCCAGAATGCCATATATACAGAGTGTACCAAAAAGAATCCACTGGCCCCTATTTTTTAGGGTTTACAAAATATCTCACTTGGTTGTAGGAGGGTCGTCCCTCAGATCTTTTGAATATAGTTAATGCTGCATTGAATTGCATCCTCACTGTCCATGTTGGTGAAAGATTTTTCTGGGGATGATCTATAGATCTTTTGCAGCTACAACATTAACTCTATCCTTTGCATCCATCTTCGAACTCCTTCACAGAGCTTCCTTGAATTCTCTAAAGCATTGTCATTAATACCGATATGGCTTTCATCAATAGACCTCACAACTATCCTTGTGAGTCGTGGTTGTTTCTTTCCTTTGACTTCCTTCCTACTCCAGATCTTTCTGCATGTTGACTATCTCTGGAAGCAGCATCGGGCCTCCCTTTAGATCTGAACACCATCGTTCCCAAGTTGATCCATCACCTTTATCTCAGAATGAGTCCATGTTGTTTGCATCCTATCGATCTTCCTCATAGGGGTAGTCAATAAGTCAATGGCTCACTTTAGTTCCTTTTGATTGGGTGAACAAACCCCACACCATATTTTTGGGTAGTCAAAAGTGGTTCGAATGGAATCGCATGTTGGTGAGACACTAATCGTGTCTCCCTGATGCGATTATACCTCATAGCGGCCATCGACATAACATATGATAGTTGGTGAGACTTTTTAGCGAGCTATAGGATGCTACCCTAAAGTCTCTCCGTCTGGGTGAGACCATCAAACTAGAGAAGACATCTCCCTGAGCCCTAATCATCTGCTCGGTGCTTCTCTGAGCTCATTCTTATTCCCCGAGCTTAAGCCCCTTCTAGTTCGGCAAGACTTCTTCAAGTCGGTGGGATATCTTGCCGAGCTCAATATCTTTCGGCGAGCTCATCTTATGTCGGGGAGACCTTTTATGTTTGGAAGACCTCACCCCGAACTCAGACCCTATTTCCGAGACATCTCTGAGTCGGTGAGACCTTTCGCCGAAAACACTTTGCTTCACCGAGACACCCTACAGTTGCCCATACATCACACTGAAGGGAGAACCTTTCGGCGAGACATTTACCATTCGGCTAGACTTCATGGCGATGATACCTCCTTCACTGAGACTTCATTTTATGTCGATAGGACATCACGGGGTCGGAAAGACATCATGCCGAATTCTTTCATTCTCCCTGGGCTCACTCTATTTTGGTAAGACTCCCCACTGTCAGCCAGAGGTTACAACGAAAGCAAAATATTTGGGTGAGCTTTTGAACAACTATCGGCAAGAGATTACGCCAAAGGCATAACCTTCGGTGAGACATTCAATAGTCGGGGAGATATTACCCTGAAGCAATTTCCTCTCATCGAGAGCTTCATTTTATGTCAGCGAGACTCCCTTGTGTCGGCGAGACATCACAACGAAATGGTAACCTATACCAAAGGGACCACCCTTTCAGTGATACATCACTCAGGCGCTAGGGCTTCATAGCGAACCCAGATCCTCTGCCCGTGTCATTTCGGCAAGAGTCCACCTTGTTGGTGAGACTTCTTGCCGATGCTACCATCCTTCGCCGAGACCTTCCTCTGTCGCCCAAACCTCATGCCGAACACAAATCTTCCACCTGACAAGATCCCCCTGATGAAATCCCTCTTCGGTGTGACCTCCCATGTTGGCGAGACTAGCTCATTTCGCTGAGATCCTACACTGAATGTAAAACCCTCTTCAAGAGCTCTTGTGAACAATTGTCGGCAAGAGGTTCATCTGTCGGTGAGACTTCGCGTGCCGCCTATGCCCAGAGACCTGAATGCGGGGCATTGCCGCCAGCGAACACTCCCTTCCAGCCAGCCAGAACGCCAGGGAGACGCTGGCGCCAGCAGGCGAATTTGCGATGCAAACCCCTTTGGATTTCAAATGAACAAAGGCCACACGGGTTGGTGAACCTTATCACGAGACCGACCGGGCTGTAGCGGGGTTTTGCGTGGCGATCGCCGGGTGAGGGGCGCGGGCATTGCGGCACCGCTGGAATTCGATATCCTCGGATAGTGATTCAATCTGCAAAAACAAATGCCTCTATTAGTCTCGAGGCTTATAAAGATACATATGTTTGCTTGATTTGTTTTCCATTCAATTCTTAGCAAGAAGAAGAAAAACCAACTCAGGGTTGAGGGAATAAGGCAAAATAGGGTAAAAGAGCAAAATAAGGGCAGGAAAGAGTGATGCGAGACGAAGCCGACCGGCAAAGAGCGAAAGAAAAAGAAAGGGGGACCGAGAACAAACGGGTGACTCTCCCGAGGCATAACCAGTGAGCACAAGGCGGGGAGAAAGATGGTTTGCTCATTTCCGAGGCTGCAGAAAGGACTGTACGAGGCACCTGGTTTATGAACATCACAACTCCGGTTAGATTACGGTTTAACTACAACCAAAGGTTGAGCTAGAATCTCAAATATAAATCAACAATGGATACCCTTGAATCTATGTGTGTGCTTGATTGTGCATCACTCCTTTATAAAGTTTCTTCATCTTTCGAACAACAATGTGTAATATTTTAGCTACCTGAGTTGATTCCCTTTAGCTATCGTGCAATGTCATCCTGGGCATTGCTTCGCTTCCAATCAAGCATCCATAGCCCTGATAGAGATAACTCTAGTTTTCTCACAACATTGCTTTACTGCCAGCCAGGTGTCCATAGCCCCGATAGAGATATTGGAGTCACCCATTCATATTAAGTCCTGTTTCTCTTTAAATAGTTCTCTCTTTTTTTTTTCTCAATATATTTCAGATATTTCATTCAATTTTTTTTTGATATGTTAGATGTTTAACATCTTTTCTGGGTTGAAAACTACCATGGACCTCATAACGACACTTGGGAGATCAAAATTTTCACTCAAATCTTACAACACTATCATTTTAGGACAAATATACCATTACAAGAGGAGATGATTTTGATGATTTGTGACAGATTCAGAGGGAGCTGATGAAGGTTATTTACTTTGTACCTTGTTTTCAAGACTTTCCACAACTCTTATTGACAATGGGCATAAAGAAAAAATTTAGGACAAAATCACCCAATCAACAAACCTGAAAATCCCTAAACCACCTCTCTCCTAATAACCAAAGTATACTTTAGATAACAACCCATCATTTTAAGATGGAAAGAAACAGAGGAAACCCTAAAGAACAACAAGACAAAGAGTGACAATAGAGGAAATGAAGGGACAAAAAGAAAGGACAAACAAACAAACAAACAAAACTATTTACAAGCTGAACAAGCACATTATTTACAAACATGAAACAAAACAAACTATTTACACAAAGAACAAGAAACTATTTACATGCAAAATAGAATTAGAAAGCTTTACGACTTGAAATAATGTTTGAGAAACTACCCATTGATGGGAAAGGGAATAGGTTCTCCAGTTAAACTACTCAGTCTGAAAGCATTTTCTACTAGGATCTCAACAATCTGATAGGGACCCAAACAAAGCTTATCGAATTTCTGGTGACTACCCTTCTTTTCACTAGCTTTATCCCATAGCAACACAAGGTTTGATATCCTGAAAGCCTTGATTTTGGCTCTTTTGTTAAACCAACATTTGACAACAGCCTAATGTCTAAAGAATTGCTACAAGGCAGCATCTCTCTGCTCTTCTAATTTCAACAAGGCAGCTAATCTTACCTCTATCCTATCATCACTAGAGTAGAATTTCTTCATGAACTCAAGGATAGGTATTTTCAAATGAATAGGGAACACAGGCTCTTGGCCATACACTAATTTAAATGGTGAAGTCTTTAAAGCAACCTTCATCCTAGTTCTATCTGCCCATAATGCGAACCTCAGCTGGGTGTGCCAGTCCCTAGGATTTTTTTCTAGCACTTTCTTAATTAATCCTAAGAGATTCTTATTGGTTGACTCCGTTGCCTTGTGGGTAATAGTTTGAAGAATATTTCAATACAATTTTGTGATCATAAGCCCATGAAATGAACTCAACAGAAGAGAAAGTAGAGCCATTGTCACATACCAAAGAGAAGGGAACCCCAAACCTAGTTGTAATGCATTCAGTGAGGAACTTGATCACTACCTCTGTTGTGCTATTCTTGCAAGGTATAGCCTCTATCCCTCTTGTCCAGGAATTAGTAGTAGTCAAAATAAACTTGTGTCCTATAGAAGAGTTTTGGTTAATTACCCCAATAAAATCTAGTGCCCACTGGGCAAACGACCTTACCTCATAGACAGGCTGCAATGGCATCGCTGAATGGCATTCTTTTGATGCAGAAATATGACATATGTGACATGTTCTTACATGCTGATGGGAATCTTTGAACACACATGGCTAGTAATAACCAGATATGAGGATCTGGTGTGCCAATGAGTCTACAAAACCATGACTTGTGTCGTGTTTCCCATGGAATTTAGTGATCACGTGCCTAGCCTCTTGCTGATCAAGGAATCGTAGGTATACTCCTTCAAAATTATTCCTGTATAGCAATCCTCCTTTGTGTATATAATGAGAGGTATTCATTCTCAACGCTCTCCTCTGAGTTGTATTCATTCCTTGCAGGCACCGATTATTGAGCATAAAGCAGATGATATTGGCATACCAAGGGTCGTTGGAGAAGGACTGAGTGGTGTATTGCTGACAAATGATGTTGTCACTAGTATTGGCCATAGACTTAGATAGGCTTATACCTCTGACAAGTTTCATAGGGTGTATCTCCAGATCGAACTCCTACAAGATGGCCATCCATTTCCCTCTTCATTCTCCCAATTCGCTCTACATGACTAGGGATTTCACAGCTACATCAGGGACTACAATAATAATTTGACTTCGAGAATGTAGTGCCTAAAATTTTTGATAGCTCTAACCAGCGCAAAAGTTTTTTTATCAAGAGGGGGTATTTGATTTCAAAATTTTTAAATGGAGAGCTCATGAAGGTGATTGGCCTCTCCTCTCCCTCTTCTCTTCGTTGAGTTAAGATAGCTGCACAGGAATGTTTAGAGGCAGAAGAGTAGATATAGAATGACCTCAAGTAGTCAGGGCTGGTGAGGACTGGTGCTTCTAAAATGGATCACTTGACCTGTGAAAATGTGGCCTTTTCCTCATCACTCCACTCTATCTTGGCATCTTTCTTCATCATTTCATTCAGTGGTTTTACAATTTTTGCAAAGCCCATGATAAATTTCCTTACAAAGTTGATCTTTCCAAAGAAAGATCTCATCTCCTTCTTGCTTCCTGGCCTAGTAATCT
>VDFB02231765.1:0-17750 GCA_007258455.2 Sequoia sempervirens
CTGCTATAGATTAGTATATCATCAAGATACACTACTACAAACTTGCCAATGTAGTTTTTAAGGATTTCATTCATGAGTCTCATGAATGTGGAGGGGACATTAGACAAGACAAATGGCATAACTAGCCACTCATAGAGACCCTCATTGGTTTTGAAGGTTGTTTTCCACTCATCACCCTCATGTATCCTAATTTGGTGATAACCACTCTTTAAATCTATCTTGGTATAGTACCTAGCTTCACCTAGACAATCCATGAGATCTTCAATCCTAGGGATGGGAAACCTATACCTGATGGTTATCTTGTTTATTGCCCTAGAATCAGTACAAAGCCTCCATTCTCCTCCTTTCTTAGGTGCTAAGATAGTGGGTACTGCACATGGACTAATGCTTTTCCTAATGAGACCTTGGTCAAGAAGTTCTTGAATCTGCCTAGCTATCTCCTCATTTTGTTGAGGTGTCATCTTATAAGCTGCCTTGTTTGGAAGGGTGGCTCCTGGTATCAAGTCTATCCTATGACTTATGGCTCTTTTAGGAGGTAAGGTTGCTGGTTGACCACTACTTACAATACCTTCATAGGTCTGCAGCAAGTCTTGTATCTCCTTGGGTAACTCTTTCTTTTCAGCTGCCTTATCTTTGCTTACCTCTCTTGGCTTTATCATTACTGCATAGCCAACTCCTTCTCCTTCTTCTAAGGCTTTTAAGAACTCTTTTTCACCAGCTATAAGCAGTTTAGAACCTGCTATCTGCACCTCTGTATCTTCTAACAAAGACTGAATCTTGAAGGTTACATTGTCTTTCTTGAAATTATATGAATTCTTAGCTCCATCATGCATAGCTTGGCGGTCAAATTGCCATGGTCTACCTAGGAGCAAGTGGCATGCATCCATAGGTAACACATCACACAAAACTTTGTCCTTGTATCTACCAATTGAGAACTCCACCCATGCTTGTTCATTCACCAAGACATGCTGACCCTTATTGAGCCATGTGACCTTGTAAGGATTATTGTGAGGTATCCTTGTCAATTTCAGCTTGCTGACTACCTCCTCTGACACAATATTGTCAGTAGAACCTGAGTCTATAATGACCTTGCACACTTTCCCCATCATCTTGCACTTTATCCTAAACAAGGACCTCCTTTGGCTTGGTTCTTCTTTCACTGGTTCTTTGATTAAAGTCCTCCTCATCATGAGGTTCTCACCTTCCTCTGAGTTCAATGGTACTTTAGGTTGTTTATTTGTTGTAGTTGTCTCATCTTGAATCAAATTGGTTCTCTTATCTCCTCCATGAGAAGTGCTACCTTTCTCTGGACATCTATAGGCCGGGTGTCCCAATTGGTTGCAATGGTAGCATTTCATATTAGTGAAATAGATGCCTCTTCCTTGTCCACCACTTCTTCCTCTCGAGCTGAAACCTCTTCCTCTACCACCTCTACTAGAGCTTCCTTCTTGCTGTTCTGAAAATCTGACTTCTCCTTGGGCTCTTGGTTTTGAACTTCTTCCACTATAACTTCCTCTTTCTCCTCTGTTGTCTTTCCCTTTACCTATGCTTTTAGGGTTTTGTTCCTGTTTCTTTTTTCCTTTCTCCTCTATCTTCAAAGCCATTTGATAGCATTGGTGGACTATTTTGAAGTTTACCAAACTCATGTCCTCTTGGATAGACCACTTGAGCCCATTTAAGTACCTTGCTAGCTTGATACTCTCATCTTCAACCACTTTTGATCTAAGGCACAATTTTTGAAACTCCTCTGTATATGTTTGAACATCCATGTCTTTTTGCCTTAGATTGTGTCTTCTCCTATGCAACTGAACTTCATAATCATCAGGGAGATAAGTCCGCCTTATCTTAATTACCATTCCTCTCCATGAAACTATGGGACCTTTGCCTTCTTTCTGTCTTTCAGATTGTACAAAATTCCACCATGTGAGAGCTGCTCCTCTCAACCTTGACTTGGACACCTTTACCTTTTGGGCCTCTGTTATGCCATCACACTCAAAGTGATTTTCAATGCTCTCAATCTAGTCTACAACTGAATCAAGGTCCATTTTTCCATTGAAAAGTGGCACACCTTCCAATGCTTTACCACTTATGGTTTGCAGTGCTTTCAAGAAAGGTTCCTCTTCTAGAACAGGATCAGGCTTTGGAGCCTCCTCCTCCAAATCCTCTTCTTTTTCTTTGGCTTCCTGTTCTTCCTTCTGCTCTATCTTGTCTTTCACTTTATATGTTGTCTTATGGACTTCATCCAAGAGTTTCTCCATTTGAGATATCCTTTCTCTGAGCAATCGGTTGTCTTCCTCTTGCTCTTCTACCTTTTTGGCCAACTTTGCATTTGTCACCATGGTTCCTTCCTTTGGTGTGTTCTTTCCTACTGACTCAGTGGGCTGCAACATCAATCACAAGCCTTGAATCAACCTAATCTATCATACCAATATGGTGTAAGGTGAAACCTAAGCTTTCTTCCACAACTTTTTAGAGACCTTTCCACTATCTCCCTCCTAGAACCTAACTCCAATGGTTCTTGTTGAGCTTGGAAGACCAACCAAGCCCTGCTCCAACTCTTCTCTATGAGTTTTCAACTTGTGCTTAGCTTAGGAAGACCAACACCTTCTTTGTAATTGCTTACTCTTCCTTGGACTTAGAAGGATCTAAGTGCCAAATTCTCCATCTGACTTGAACTTCTTGCAGGGGAGCTAGAGACACTGGTTTCTTGCACTTCACCTCCAAATGGATGCATCTTTCTTGGTGTCCAAACTTCAAATCACCCGCTTTCATGAATTTGCCTTGGATAGGCCTAATTCTCTACTAGCCTTTACCAGTCAGTTTTTGGCTTTTTGCTCTTAAACTTGACAAATAACCTATCAAAGAAACTTGATTTCCTGATACCCTTTTTGGACTTTAAAATCTTTACTAGGGTTTCAAGCCCCTGTCTCTGCCGTACAACTGATTCCTATATTCTTGCATTGGAGGGCTAATTCACCTATCTTCTAGGGTTTCACCGTTTCTTGATTCAAATCTGCCTATGATGGATTGATGGAAGTCTCAATCCCCTTGGCATGTGAAGACCTTACCTTGCCCTTCCTAGAACTGTATGGATTCCGTACAGTGGCACCTTTCCCCTGCCTAAGTTCTCAATTTTCCTCTTCCAAACTCCTAACTGAGTAGCAAACACTCACCTAGGGTTTGGTATTACAAACTTTTGCTTGGCCCTCAAAGTTTCCTACTATTACATATTTACAATGGACTGAATCCACTTCCATATTCCACCAATCTCAGGAGAATCCCATGGTTAGTGTCTATGGGGGAGTCATTCCAAAATTAACTGCTCAAAACTACTATGAAAACCCTGCTAAACTCTAATCTATATGTTGAAAACAAAAAATCTATCCTAAGTAACCTAAAACCAAATAAAATAGGCTCTAAACTATTCAAAGAACACCAAATACAATGTTAAAATAGTAAGAATAATGCCTTTGATATCACTGTTTTGAAAACACACAGGTTTTTCTAGAAAAACACAGAATTCTGCAAACTGCCTTCTATTCCACACCACAAAATTTGATTACAATGATAACTAACTGCTCTCTATGAGCCATCACATCAATTTTGATACCTTTTCTACCATTCAAGGGCAGTTGCTTGACCACTTACCCCTAATTTCAAGGGATTCCAATCACCAAATTGCATGCAATTCCACAAATCTTGCCATGCAACTTTTCAATAGCACTTTGCAACTTTCATTATGCCATGATCCTGAATCTTTGGACCTCTAACACCTTAATTGTGAATCAAAAAATCCCTTAACTGACCATTAGCATCTTTTTAACAATGACTATGTGTTTAAAACACATTTAACACCCTACTTTCAAACATAAGCTGTCTAAAGCTACATAAAGTAAAATTTAACACTAATGATAGCCTAATGAAGATTTTAGTCCTAGTGACTAACTCTTCACACACAAATGCAAGACCTTCTAAGGTCCAAATCAAACTCACAAACATATTAACATCCCTAACTTGGCTAAGGTCAGTACAAGCCAAAATTGTTAACAAACAAGGTGGAGGTCAGCCTAGGTGCTCCTGCACCACGCTCCATATAGGCTTCCAAGGTATCCCACTGATCATATCCTACTTCTGGAGGTCACTCGACAAATATGTGATTTTGATGTTGTTTTTAAAAGAGACAAACATAAGACTCGTTTTGGCGAAGACTTCCCTTTGAGGATAAGCACTGGAGAAGAATGCCCTTCCATTATTTTTTCCCAAGCTTCAGAAGAAGAGATTAGTAATCTTGGCTTATCTTTCCATTCCAAAAGGTCCATATTTGATATAATAGGTGAAGCCCAAAGGAAGGCCAGTAGAGAGTATAGCCATAAGGTTGAGCTAGAAGACTACTTGGCCAATTGCAGTGATGAATATGAGGTCAGGAAGAAGAAGTTTTCTCAGATTCTAGTTGAATCAGTCTGTTTATATAATGTGAAGGCAGTTCCTGATTAGCTCGAAGATGATGGGGATCTGATTCAAGGCCATGCTTATGAGGTGGTAAAGGACATGCCAATTGGTGAAGTAGATTGGCTAGAAAAAGAAAAGATAGAATTAAAATAGTTAATGGATCTAGTCACCAAGTTTACCAGAATGTGGCTAAAGCATAAAATTTGGGAGTTGGAAAATGAAGGTGTACAGTGCACCTATGATCTGATGGGAGATTTGGACCCTCACTCCACTTCTGAGGAATCAACTGAGCAAGATCCTAATGGAAAAGGTAAGGTGGATTCCCCTTTTAAAATCACGATTAAAGGTGTTCAAGTGGAGGAAGTCCAAGAAACAGAAAAACAGAGAAAGCCAATTGCCAAGAAAAGAGGGCATACTTCAAGGACTAAGAAGTCTAAAAAGAATGAAACTGAAAAGCAGAGTCCTGAAGTTGATGTTCCTATGCCCAAAAGAAGGAGAATTGTAAGATTATCACAAAAGGCAGGTTCCAAAGATGGAGTAGAAATGGGTCCACCTGTGGTAAGTGTAGAGAGTTCAGGAGAAAAGACACAGGTATATACAAGGAAGTCTAGGACTCCTCCTAAGGATAGTGTGCCCAAAGCAGACACTCCTCCAGTTACTTCTCATGAAGAACAACATGATAGTGTCCTTGAAGCCCAAAATGATGAGTTAGGTGAATCCAAAGAGGCTGAGGATCATCTAGACACTGAGGGAGAAGAGTTTCATGAGGGTGAACTTTATACTGCAGAGGCAAAAGTAGAAAAAGTGATGCAGTCTTCTCTGGTTGCATATGAAGAGTCACCTGTTAGAACTGAAGAGGTCAAATCGCCTCAAAGAGAAGAAGAAAAGATTTTGTCACCTTTGCACAGGGAAAAGCATGTTGAAGAGAAGGAGAATAAGGCAGAGGAGGTTTCTGAGAAGTAGGGTTTGAATAAAGAAGTACCTAAGGATTAGTAAAAGGAAGTTAGACAGAGCGAAGTGCAGTTAGAGTCCATTATTCTAGATTGGCTAGACAAGGAAATAAAGAGAAAAAAAGTTGTTGTGGAGGATACTCCACCTAACTGGGATGATTTTTTCACCAAGATTGGAAAGGGTTAAGATAAGAAGAAGGCCAGGGTCATTTCAAGGATTGAAAGAGATGAGGCAAGTAATAGAGTGGTCCACATTGCAACTCTTGCTCTGGACAAGAATAGGAATGAGGTAAATACAAAAGATTATAACCTGTAGACTATCAATTTAGGACCTACTTCCGTTGAACAGGACATTGAAGATTATCAGGGTTCTAGTGCAGTCATCTTGGGTAGATTGAGAAAAGAAATGAAAACTAAACAGGAGATGAAGAAGGAGATTGAGGGCCTCAAGAAATGTTTGGAAGATTTGATGAAGCCCTTGCAATCTATTAACCCCTTGTCCTCTGTGGAAAAACCCTTACCCCAAGAGACTATCACTGAGCTTGAAAGAATGAAGGCTTCCACTCTTTCAACTAAAAATTGGTTGCAAGGGGTGTGAACTATAGGAAATGATGCTAGCAGGGACATTCTATCATCTAGGAAAGATGCTATGAGGGAAATTGATTTGTTGAAGGAGGTGTTAGCTCAAGATAAGAAAGATACAGACCTCCTGCTACAAAAACCTAAAACCATCACAGAGTATACCAAGGACAGGATTATAAGTGATGGAATTCGCCCTTCCTCCAGAGCTGCTGAACCTTGGGAATGGTTTGAAGCTTTGAAAATATGGGAAAAGGTTCTAAAAAATATCTACAAGCAGAGGAGGAATATTGATGATACCCTAACTAGTGTCTATAATGGCCGCATTGGTTTCTTTGAGATAATGACAGGGAGAAGGAAGATTGCACCTAAATATTTGAGTTTCGAGCAGTTGATAAAGTGGTGACTGGATGTTTATGCTCTAGTCAGTGATGATATTGTTAGTGAACACCAGTTAGATGATGTGGCCACCTACATTGTTGTCATTGATAAATATCTAACATATAAGGTTGAGTGGGATAAATCGATGAAACAATCAAGGGAGGATATTACATCAATTGAGAGCCGACTTAAGGTTTTTCCTTTACCACCTATGGCCGACTTGGATAAGGTTCTTTTGAAGGTGCATGAAATGTTGGATCGAAATAAAGAAAAAGGGGAAGGAAGCTAATGCTGGGCTACATCAATATTTGTGCTTCCCGATAATTTTGCATGCATTGGTCCAAGATGCATTGGAGATCCCAGGCTGACCTGGATGAAGTTCATGCATTCAATGCATATTTTACTTTATTTTTGAATTTCTCTTGGCCGACTTGTTTTGTGGCCAAATATTATTGTAAAATCTAGCTAGGCTGACATGTTTTGGGAATTTTCTTTAAATATGGCATTTTTCCTCAATTGTAAGGGTTAAGTATAGATAGATGAATAGAGAGATATCTTATTTTAGAGAAAATTATATAGAGCAAGAGTTAGAAAGTAGTTATTCTCAAGAAAATATTGTAATAGAAAGCTAGAATTGTTGTTATAGTGGATAATTTGATGCAAGTAATGACATTGTGATTTGGTACCATACTTGTGTTCTTCTTATCTTGCATGGTTCTTGTTATTCCATCTTTAGAATTACTCTCAAAAAATTTAATATTTAGATATTTAGAGTTAGATTTGATTCAATGATGTTTATGGTTTGATATTTGAAGTTTTACAACAATCCCTAGTCGATACTTTTTGCAACCAACTGATTGTTAGTTGCTTTGCAATGTTAGCCTGGACTTCTATATTCATTGTGCTTAGTTCAATTGTGAGGGTTTATTCATTTCAATTGCAATAGGATTGTTTTGAATGAGTGTTCATGATCTGAAAATCTTTACACCTTAGAATATTGCACTGTTTCTATAAGTTTGCAAATTCATCTGGGTCAAGTAGAAATTAATTTTGTGGGATTGGTCCATTTCGAGTGTTTTGTCATTTGTATTTTTAATCTTAGGAGTAGTACTAATCTATAAATATCTTTGAAACCCTCATCTTTTGTTATTTCTTTTATTATTGAGTTAGATTTAGGATTGAAGTATCATTACATTGCTAGATCTGATAAATTAGAGATTCAACATTTTTCTTATAGTAAGGTCCCATTGTGATTACCAACATTTTCACATTTATCATTGAGTTGTTTATGCATTGTCAAGACCTCACATTAGAGACCTTGGGGTTATCTCTTGAGGCTTGCTGATAGAGATTTACCTTTCAAGAGAGATAGGATATTATATTCTTTCTAAGTTGTTGCTATTCTAAAAACATCATCAACAGGGTTATGTTTGTGGGGAGGACTCATATTCTTAGATAAGTGTATATATCATGAAATTAGGGATCACCGGGACCAACAATTTCACAAACAAATTCATACTTCGGTACCTCAAATGTAGGTATGAGAAGCTTCTCTAGGAGGATTTTTTGTCTTTGGACGTTGCACGGGATTTCTAGGAGTGACCCAATTGTAGCCATGGCATTTACTGCTATGTTATTTGCTCTAGGTAGCTACTCAAATGTGATATCAATGAAGAAGTTCTTGATATTTTCCACTAGCTTCTTGTTGGGAGTCAACTTGTCATCCTTTTTTTGGTACTAACCATTTACCTAGTTGATTATGAGTTGTGAATCTCCATATACCTTAGGTTCCATGATCTGCCACTAGACTACAGTTCTCGGCCCTATGACAAGAGCTTGATATTCGAAAATGTTATTTGTACATGGAAATGATAGCTTGTATGATTTAGGTATACAATCTTTGTATGGGGTGATGAAGAAATTCCCTACTCCTAACCCGTGCTACATGTAGGATCCATCAAAGTACATTTTCCAATGGTCTGCCACACTCAAATTGAAGATTGATTCATGAGGGAATTATGATACAAGTGGATTTTCTACATATATGGGTGCTTCTACTAGTTGATCTGTGATTTCTTGTCCTTTGATAGCTTTGCATTCCACGTACTCAATATCATGTTCTATGAGGATCATAACTCACTTAGCTGTTCTCCTTGTGAGAGTTGCTTTGGATAGTAGGTACTTGAATGGGTCTATCTTTGCAATGACTTTCATTTGGCGTGCTAACATGTAATGTTTGAACTTTTGAGCTAGGAAGATGACTGCCAAGCAAGATTTTTCAAGGGTGTGTAATTCAGCTCATGCCCCACCATTATTTGAATGATGTAATAGATGGCTCACTCTTTTCCATTTTCATCATGTTGTACTAGGAGAGTACTAAGAGCTCCTACTATTGCTGATATGTATAAGATCAAAGGTTTTCCTAGAATGGGTGGCATGAGTACTAGTAGTGTGACTAAGTACTCCTTGATATTGTTGAAGGCCTAGTCACATTTTTCATCCCATCTATATGCTACCCCCTTGTGGAGTAGATGAGAGTACATGATTTTCTTGTCTGCTAGTTGTGCTATGAATCTGCGTATGGATTGGAGTCTCCCTTGTAGACCTCTTAGTTGCTTCAATGTTTTGGGTGCCCCCATTTTGAGGATTTTCTTGACCTTAGTGGGATCTACCTCGATTCCTATAATGGATATAATGTATCCTAGAAGCTTTCCTGATTGGACCCCAAAGTCACACTTTTTTGGATTTAAGTAGACCTTGTACTTTTCAAGTCTATCAAATATGGAACTCAATGCTACTATGTGATCTCGTATTTTCCTTTATTTTTCCATTATATCATCCATGTAATCCTCCACAATCTTATGGATCAAATCATGAAATATTAGTGTCATGGCTCTCTAATAGGTTGCTCCAGTGTTCTTTAGCCCAAATGGCATCATGTTCCAGTAGTATGTCCCCAATGGACAAGTGAATGTCATTTTATGTTGGTCCTCTTTTCTATCATGATCTGGTTATATCCTGAGAATCCATCCATCAAGGATAACATCTCAATTCCTCCTATCATATCCACTATCATGTCAATATTTAGGAGTGGAAAATCATCCATGGGATATTCCTTGTTCAAATCTCTAAAATCTGTGCAGATACGGATGCCCCCAGTGGGTTTTGAGATAGGTACAAGATTGGAGAACCACTCTAGATAATCTATTGGCCATATGAATATTGCATCCAAGAACTTTTTTAGTTCCATTTTGACCAACAGAGCTATTTGTAGATGCATTTTCCTTAACTTTCGTCTCATAGGTTTTGCTTCAAGATATACTGCTAGGTGATGAACTACAGCCTCTGGATCAAGTCTAGGAATGTTAGCATAGGTCCATGCAAAGTTCACTTTTCTTTCTCTTAGTAACACAGCTAGGAGTTCTTGTTCTTCTTTTAAGAGAGACTCTGCATAGAATGTTATGTGTGGTAACTCTTCTATTCACAAGTTGACCAGATTGCATGTTTCTGCTAGAACCGCTGACTTCTCCTAATGGATGGAATTGAGAGGAAGATTGAATTATTCATCCTCTGGAACCTCAGAGAGATTTTCATCATTGGATACGTCCTTTATTTTTACTATTTTTGAGTCATAGAGTGCCACAGTGTGGTTTTCACTCAAAGACCTAGAAATTATTCTCAGGTTTTTGCTTTTGTGACTGAAGGATTCAATCATTTCCCTATAATAGGTGTGTGTGTCTAGTATGATGTCAAATCCAGCCTTGTGATCTTAGCATGGTATAGTATCTTGTAGTCCCATGAATTTTGAGAGAGCCTCATCATTTTTGAATGTATCTAGAACCGGCGGTCCTCGTTGGTCATAATTGATGAGCTGGTGGTAGACTAGGTTTATTTCATGGGTTTGATTGGTTGACTCAAACGACAAGGTACTGATCATGAGGAGATAGGTATCCTCAAAAAACATAGGTAAATCAGTTATGGAATCTTCCTCATCATTACTACTACATACATCAGTTATGTCAAATGTAAAGTTGTCTATGAATCGACCCGCGGATACGAGTAACTGAAGTTCGGTTGCTGATAGCTATGGGGGAGTCTTGATTGATTTAATTAGGGAGCCTTGGCCATGTATGTTCACACTCAGGGGGTACATCCGAGGCCAATATTTCTCATGCATGTCTCAAGAAGGATTGTTACTAAGATACCATTGTCATTCTGTCCAAGTCTCTTATTTCTATCATAGCCCATACTAAGCATCATTTATAGTCCTTTGTTTCTTTCATCCATGGGTAGATCAAGCATGGGCCTTTCATCTTGGTATAGTAAGTTGGATATGTCTCTTTCATCTACCACTTCTCGGCTTAGGTCTCCCCAACTTCTGAATCTAGAAGGGTTAGCTCTGAAAGTTTGGGATGATGTTTTAGCTAGTTGGGGTTGCCCATGAGACCTAGGAGATTAAGGTAACTCTCCTACCACGAAAGCACCTTTCTTCATTTTATAATCCCCACACCTGTTGTCTTGGACAATGACTTTGATTTTGGAGATATCATGGATGGTGGGTGTCTTTGTCTCAAAAGTGGAGGCCAAAGTAGCTAGGTCTATATACGGAGTTGAAGGGCCTTCATCATTCTTCAGCACTTGGGGGATTTTATAGTATTTTCCTTCTAGGCTCTTGCAATAAGAAAAGGGTTTGGGATCCCCATGAATTGTGAGCTCTTGGTTTTGGTATGTGAATTTGACACATTGGTGAAAGGTTGATGCAACATCTTGTAGCCCATCGATCCACGAATGCCCTAGGAGAATGTTATAAGGAAAATCAAGGTCAAGGACCTGATAGGTGGTTTCCATGATGGTTGGCCCTACTTGAATATGGAGTTGGATAGTGCCTTAGGAAACTCTTTCTTGATCATCATAAGCCTTGATTGTGATGCCCTTTCCTTTTGCAATGGAGTCCTATGAGATTCCCAGATTCTTTATTATTTTGAGTGAACAGATGTTTAGACTCGCGCCCCAATCCACCAAGACACTTTTAGCTTTGTTTTTATGGAGCAGGACCTCAAGGTGGAGTGTACGATTGTGAGATGATTAGGTGGGAAAGTATTGATCAGAAAATGTGAGGAGATCTGGGGTGATGATGTTTCCGACCATAGCATGGAATTGTTCAACATCAAGATTTATGGAGATGGTGGATGAAGCCAGTGCTTCCTCAAGGATCTTTCTATGTCTAGGTGATATCTTCAGCAACTCCATGATGGAGATGTGAGCAGGGGTTCTCTTCAGCTGGTCTAAGACATTGTAACCATTGGGAATGGATTTTGGATTTGAGGTGGATGCTCTAGTTGGTTGCAATGACCCAACATTGGTGATTTTTCCACTGCCTATGGTGACTCCACAATCAACTTTGGCTCCTTTGATGTTAATAACAATGACCATTTCATCCAGGGATGTGAAAAAATGATCATACACATGGTTCACATTGGCATAATTTTTCTTTCCTTTGTTGTTCCCTTTGTTATGATATGACATCTGATTCATGTATATTTTTAAGTCTTGATTTCTAGTTGGTTGTTCCACATTTATGATCTTGTTGTCGATGAGGTCTTGGATTAAATTTTTCAACCTCATGCAATTGGCGATTGAGTGCCCCTTGATTTTGTGAAAATCACAAAGGTGATTCTCATTGTACCATGGTGGTTTCACTTGGGGTTCTTGATGATTTTCATATGTGGGTAATTTTATGAGATTTTCATTTACCAGCTTCTTCATGACTTATTCAATTGATTCCCCAAGGGATGTGTACTTCCACTTGGGGGGTACTTGTTTCGCAGAGGTGGCCCCACTTGATTATTTAGATTGTTGATTTGATTGTTTGATGGTTGTTGTGATATTGCATTGGTTTGCGTGTTGTTTCAATTATTGTTTTGTGGCTGCTGATACATTTGGGTGTTTTGTTTCAGAGCACTAATTATGACCTTGGCATCCACCACACCATCATTAGTGATGTTTTTGTTTCTTGCCCACGTGCGAGGTTTTTCGTTATAGTTGGTGGAAGGTCGATTGTCTTGATGTTCTAGATATGCGGGTGTCCCCCCTAATGCAATAAGGGATCGTTCAATGTTGAGTGCCTTGGGGATCAAATGGTCATACGTGGTGATGCACTGCATCTTGAAATGGAATGCTAAGGTTTTATCTAGGTTGGAAATGATGCTACATACTTGTTGTTCCTCTAGCATGGCCCATTTACTCCTATTGGCCTTGGATCACCATCATTGTAGGAAAGAATTGATTGATTCCTCCTTACCTTGTTTAAGATAAGATAGTTCCTCTAGACTAACATCCACGCCCATGTTGAATGCGTATTGTTTTAGGAACATGTCTATAATTTCTTGGAACTTTTTGATGCCAGGAGGAAAGCAAGAGAACCACTCAATGGTAGGAGCAATCAAACTTCTAGGGAATAGCCACATCAAATAGGTATCATCATATACGACCTCCATGCAGTGTACCTAGAATTCCCTGATGTGATCTTCAGGGTTTCATGTCCCACGATATTTGGCCATGAAGAATGTAGATCTTGGATCCTTGAATGTGATTTGAAAAATGGTTGCAAGTGGATATTCAATGCTACATCCACTTCTTTACCTCAACAACATGAATGAATGCTTCAAACCCTTGACATGATGATATGATCTTGAATTCCTACAATAAACTCTTGAAATCTACCTTGAAATGCCTTTTGAATTCTCTTGTATTGCTCTTGTGAACTCCAATTTTCTATAGTGCTTGAATACTTAAAAGTGCTAGATCTTGTTAGGAGGAAAAATGTGAATTAACCCCTTGTTTATACTAAATTAGGAGATTAACCCCAAAATTCAAACAATCAAGACCAACACCAGATCTGGAAATAAGCATTAATAAATTCCCACTAGAATGAAATTTAAAATGAGGGGTCTCATTAAGGGAGGATGCATTCGCCACCTAGGGTGAATGGGTCCTGGCTTAGTTTTCCAAGACCTAACCCTAGGGGATTAAAACAAGGCTAAAAACCCATTTCAAATTAACGAAAAAGGGGGGGTCTTGTTAAGGAAGGACCCATTTGCCACCTATGGAGAATGGGTCTTGGCACCATTTTCCAAGACTTAATCTTTCCCAATTAAATATTTTATTAATTAAATCATGATTTTCAGGATAGATCTTTCAGAGGTGAAAATTAAGGCTTAAATTTGAATCAAAAGGGGGTTAATTACTCCAATTACCCACAATTAATTAATGACCACCTAGATAAATGTGAAAGTGTCTTATAATACTTTACAACACTTAAATAAGGTACACATTAGGTATATTTTATTTAGAAAGGGGAACATAAGGCTTAATTAAGTAAATACGTCCTAGAAAAGCATGAAAGTGTGTTACAACACTTCACAACACCTTTGCAAAGGACCAATTAAGGCATGTTTTAGTCAAATAAAGGTCTTAAAATAGTGTGAATGTGTACAACACATTACAATACCACTCCAATACATCATTAGTTCAATTTTAATGTCAATTATAAAACCAAGTAAGGAAAAAGGCTTACTTTTTCTGTTACTACAACATCATTTCAAACCTACCAAAAAATTATTGGAGAAATTATTTTCAAGAGAAAGTAAAGAGCAATCAAGAGGAGCATTTTTAGTGATTCATTATAGCAATTCAAGATCCAAGAATTCATAATGTTGTTATGTAAGTTCATTCATGTTAAATGTTGTCATATTGTTTTTGAAGGTTAACCCTGTGTAGGTCTCTAAGCAATTCAATAATTCAAGCAATAAAACAAAGAAAAATACAAGACCTTGAAATGATGTGCATGACTTTTATCCTTCAAGGAAGCCATTGAATGGTGGTGAGTTGCACAACTTTTTGATTTTATCATTCCTTCATATCCATTATCATTTTATTATTTATATTGCCATTGTGGAAGTGAAAACACTTACATGAGGTTTGAATGAGGCAAGCCCCTAAATGGTACAACCCTTCCTCTCTCTTTGAATGTGTAGGTTTCAAGTTTGGAAGAGATTGAAGGTAGTTTGAAGATAAATTTTTCATTGTTGCAATTGAGATCCTATATCTTGTCAACTCACAAAAATTCACACACAAAATTATATGACAATGATCCTATAGATTTACATGAAGTAATGTAAAGCTTAGATATGTCATTAGAGGACTACAATAATAGATATAGAAAAAACTGAAAGGACACTCATGCCCTATGAATGAGTGTAATTAAATACTACAAAGTAACTAAATAAGAGAAGTAATTAAATAGAATAATTAAAGATAAACTACTTAATTTAAAACTTGTCTAATGTTATGGATTTAATAGCGTAGACACCTAAAAATGTCCTCTTACAATACCTTGTCCCAACATTACATCATTTAGACATCTTGTAGCATGTTTTTCCCTAGGTACCCATGTCATCATCTAATTAGTTAAATCAATCTTATTTATAATTTGACTAATTTCATTTATTCCCTTCCTATGCGCAATCCATCCATTCCTCTAATGTTAATTAAATAATTTATATTATTTACTTAATTAAATCCTTTCTATTCATTCTTCTACTGTTAATTAAATAATTTATATTATTTAATTAATAAAATCTAAAAAGGATATTCTCGCTTTCTTTCCAATATTTGAACTCATGTGTATCTAATTAATTAATTTAATTAGATAATTCATCAATTATCCTTCTCATCTTTTTTATGATTTATTTCCTTTAAAAGAGAAAATCAGAATCCTTCTATCTTTTTAAAATCTTATCACATCTCATTGTATTTCCTCTTTTGTCAAAAATCAAATCCTTATCAAATCTTATCAAATCTTATCTTCATCCACATCAAGGCTCTATAAATACAACCTCTCACAATCTATTTAGGAGGGTTGATTCTTAAGTATCCTCACTCTATCAAAATCATTCTTCAGTCTTCCATTTGTCTTTATCATTCTCCATTTGTCGTTTTCATCAAGTCGTTATGCTATTGAATTGAGCAACCAACATTCCTCCATTATCAATCCTTCAAAATCTCACATTCTCATGTAGGTAGAGAAGAGAAATGGAGATAAATCGAGTTTAGCGTGGATTTGGGTTTGCATTTGTTTGTTATTGTGATTTTCATGCTTGCTTGTACTCTATTGTGATAGTTAGGATTTGATATATCTCTATTTTAGTTTTAAATCTGATTTTCTCCTAATTAAAAATAGCAATAATGATGAAGTCTTGCACACTCCAAACAAATATTTTTCAAGTTAGATACTTTCTCTATTAATTCAACAATTAAAAATAAGAGGGAATGAGAATAATAATAAAAATATTAATGATAATGTCACTAAGGAATTTTGTAATCATTACTTTATGATGATTTCGATAATGTATACACCCAATATTGATACAAAAAAAATGAATGAATTCCACTTTTAAAATCAAACATTACTATTCCAAATTTATATTAATTGTCAACATAATTTCTATTCATTTAAACTACACATAAACATGGAACATATTTTGATAAGGTTAGTATTAGTTCTTCACAATAATATTAATTCAACCATGAAAATATATTTTTTACCATTAAATATTAAAAAAATAGGACATCTAAAATTGTTAGTGAAGGTAAAATCAAGATTACATAAAGTTTGAGATGTGTAATAGATTATAAAATACTAAATATGCATCATAAGTGGTGAATCAACCTCAATCTATTCACCTTTCCATGTGAGATATTTAATTCCTAATCATTAGAAATGAAAACAATAATTTAAAAAATACTTTAAACCAATATAACAAGCATAAACCTACAAGAAATAAGCTAACAATATCTATACCATCCAATATTGAACACACTAAAATTATAGGACTAATAACTCAATAACTTGAGATTCATTATGTATATTTGCAGTATACACACACAACTAAATATATACACATAATTCATGACTATTTAGTTTGTTAACATGTGTTAGTAACTATAATTTAATGGATTTAGAAGCTTTAACATTATAATTCACAAATTAAAAATTATTTCTTTACTTCATAATTCTTAGGTGATCTAAATTGCCAACTTTTCTTACTATACCTAGACTCTTCTATGATAAGTTGTTTGAATCACTTTGATATAAACTACAATATTCTTATTATTGGATTAAATGGAGATATTGTTCATCCACTAATAAAGAAAATTAATAATTAAACTCTCTAATAAGAACACAATCCTGAAAATAAGAGGATAAATAAATCCAACAATTTGGAGCCAATATTTCTATGCACTATACAATTAAGGCTCTTAATGGATAACTAGAAACTAATTTTTAATTTAAAAACTAACTTAAGAATCCAAGTAAGGGTTTTTTCTCATGTTTCTATCTTTCTCATTTAAAATTTCTTTCACATATTTCTCTTGCCTATATGATACCCTAACTTGGTTTCACAAATTTATTTTTGTTTTCAGTTTATTGTTTTAGTTTCAAAATAGGAGACAGTAATGTTTTAATCATAAATTCTATTTGGTTTACTAGGTTTCTCTTATTTTTGGATATATTTTAAAAATATTGGACTTCTAGAAACCCTTTAAATTTTATCATTGTTGGTTGACAGATTTATTACCTAACTCTATATTTTCACGCCCACTAAGGTGAGAAATGTAGCCATAGTTGAATTGGTAATAATATGATTTTTAGACCAATGCTCTTCTTATTTTAAAAGGTGGTAGCTACCTTTTATATGATATTCAATGAATAATTTCTAACTGATGTTTCTTTTAACCAGAAAGCAAATAAAGGAAGTGGATTTTAACTAGAAAGCTTTAAAGGTATTCAATAACTTAATATGATAAAACCAGAAAATACTTCATGACTGAAATTAAATCAAATATCACCACATAGGAATCTGTACTCATAGATAAATGATACCATAGTGATGCAAATAATCAAAATATCTATCATTCCAATAGTAGATCAAACATTGGAAAAACATTCAACATAAGCATAATAGATTCATACACCATAATTCAAAGATTACGAATGCAGAAACTCCACCATTGTCTTCTATATTAAAATAATAGAAAGTAGTATTTCAAAATAATAGGGTTTTTCTCAAACGAGTAAATCAAAGTTTTCCCAAAAGATCAGAATCACATCAACCAAGCCCAAATTTAAAGTATAACAAACTATCTTTGGTAATGGTTTCTTAGAAGTAACTACACCAAATAATTAAAAAAAAAGTCTTTAACTTAAATGAGCCAAATTTAAAGAAAGAATTATGAAATACTAAAAATAGCTATGCATCATTTCCTTTTCCCTCAGCCTCTTCATCTTCCAGATTCTCGACCACTTCTTACTGCAATAGCCTCTCTTGT
>VDFB02231773.1:0-21545 GCA_007258455.2 Sequoia sempervirens
CTACAGAGCAACATTGGACAAGGCTAACAAAACACGAGAAATGCTACGTGCTGATCTGACAGATCACAAAGTAGAAATGACAATCACGTTAAATGTTAGTGGAAATCTTGTTTACCAACATGAGCCTAAAATAGTCCCGGGATCAGCTATTTCAATCTCATATTTCCAAGTTGCACCTAGAATAGATTATGACAGAGGTGACTGTGATTGCATTCTGATTTTAACAGCCATTAGCACCACTAAAAACATCCCCCGCCTCTGTCAAGAGTACAAATCCATCCCAAATATGACTATCGGTAGTGCTTTAACAAGCATGAAGTAGGCAATTTGCACAATAGGCGGTAGTTGGTGCCAGGAAAATGGGTACCCAATTTGCAGTTGACATCAAAGATGGCCACACTAACATAGACAGAGCACAGGTATTTCGGTCTACAAAAATTTTACCTCTTCTTTCAGTTTCAACCTTTTAATGTTCTATGGTGGTCTCTATAACAATTTCCATAACAAAATCTAATTCTCTCATTGAATTGCAGCTGCTATTATGGTCAACATATGAGCAACAATACTTTTCCCTCGAAGACCAATTGCATACAAATAAAACACTTGCAATGCTCTTCAAGAATGTTGTAAGAAAAATAGATCAAAAGAACACATTTCACACATGTCGATCAACATTCATCTGTACCTTGAATGACAAAAGAGGCTTGGAAAAACTCAACAGCCTACTACATTCAACTTTCAAGGTAACAACATTCTTATTTAAAAAAACTAGTGCATCCAAACTTGTATTTTTGTCTCCTCTAACAATTTTGAACCATATTCTATAGGTTTCTGGTACTCTAAAAGTAGCAAATGCATTTTCCAATCCATTTCATGCATCTTTGTCAAAATGCAAGATTCAAATTCAGCGCTTATATGCCTCGAAAAACTGCTCCCTTTATGCTTGATTGCAACGGTAAAGTCAATTATACATTACATTTTGGCAAAAGCCTGCATAACAGCTTATGACAATCAAACAATTTAGTCTTCAATTGACCAGTCCACTATGCACCATCTATTGCCCACACTGCAAAGGCTCGGCTATGAAGACTACATTAAGGACAAGTCAGCAGTGATATTCATCCTACGGGACTTTAGTGCTAAAGGACATTTTAGCCTTGACCAAAACAATGCCATTGTTGAAGCCATTTGCATTGAAAAATAGACAGGAAACACCACCAGAAGGTAATAAAGTCATTCATATGCTTGAAGCTTTTCTTCTAAACCAACACTATCAAATCACTATCCATACAAACTATGTTTCTAATACATAGCATTTTGTTGGCTTTACAAGAAACTAGCAATATAGGAGCACAGATTTACATTGTTCAAACTTTTACTTTTTTTGCCTTTCCATGCTCCATGACATTTCACTGGTTTTCACATGTTAAGAACATCTTTGGTTTTAAAGCCTCTATTGCTATTATATCAGACACTTCATAAGGTTACTATGTTAAAGTCTTCTCTAATATGGACATCACGAAATTCTAATTTTGTTTTTGCACCTATGAGAGACAGTAAGGATTCTCCTTATCCCTGACATATATGTTCGAAAATAATTATTACCCCTCCATGCATATGCCATTCAAACTATATGGATTTTAAATGTTCCCGCTTTTGCGTCACATCATTCCTAAAGCACCAATATTTGCTTTGTGATTCTTACGTTTCCAAGAATTTATGGTGACCAAGTAGGAGTAGTTATGATTACACACTGTAGACCCATTAACAAGTTACTTGAGACAATAAATGGTTATTTTCGTTTAGCTTTTATCATTTTTATGCTATTACTGTAACCAAGTCTTGCGCCTGCTTTAATGCATTGTACTTTATAGTCGCTTTTCCATCATGCATTCTAATGTATGGCGTACACTCCTGTATACACAAATCCATATGTTGCTTACACTGAATATATGCATATTTACATGTATATATGCCTCTATGTCCATATGCACATATGCACATATTCATGCGTCCATGTATTCATCTAAGCTTCTACGTATCCCTGTATGCAACTGCGTATACATGCATCCATTTACTTATGGATCTGCCACTCTAGCCTTGTACCAATTTATTATGTTATATGGATATCGCATATAGTAACACTAATTAGCTCTCTCACCGTAGATAGCAATTGTTTTCATAAATGCCAGATCAAGTTTATATGTATCAGGATACATATATACTCACACTAAAAACTACTAAATTATTATCTCTTTTGTTCCATTTTCGTAGACATGTTACTATTGCAATCAAATGTGTAAAGCATTCATGTCCAAAGAAATTAGATACATGAATGGCAATATGTTACACAACCTTGTCTAATGCCTTTATAGCAATTTTTTCATTACATTTTAAGAAAACCAGAAACTAGAATTTTATTCATATTATTTCATCTATGGCATTCTGACTTTTCCAATAATTATTACAAGCATAGAGTTTAGTGTTGAATATTTCTATTGTTCATGTGATGGCTTCAACATTGTTTGTGCCAAATTGCATTATCTGACAAAGTTAACATGCAAAAACCAAAGTGTCCATTGTGAACACTTATTGCATTCCATGGGACCACGTTTCTTTGACGAGTTTTTTTGAACAATTCGCTTCCCTTCTATATGTTTCCATATTTTGCATATGTGCCTATGAGCACATTAACTATAACAGTTCACAAAATTCCTTTATCCTGTATGCTTTCATCATAGCAAGAAAGCTCAAAGCAGTTGCAGAATCTAGGTTTTGAGAACACAGGCTTACAGAACACAAAAACAACACACACAAAGTAATAAAGATGCATAGCAAGTGGCTTAACTCTATATTAAATGACCAAAGCACCCTGTCCATGCATGGTCGCAAAATATCGGCGCATTCGCCTCAACGGATGTCATTTAATGCATTTAATTTGCATTCATGCATTTAAGCTCACATTTTCACGATATTTTAGTGCATTTTATTTAATGTATTCATGGATTACATACCTCCTAGCCACCAGCTTTCAAACTATGCCTTTGCTTAAATTTATTTAATTAATTTTATAGTTACACATTTTCTCAGTTTTAAAAGCGAAATGATTTATAAAAGCTACTGATCGAATAGAAAAATAGATAAATGCTAATTTTCCAATATATAAAATAGCTCTCCAAATGCAAACTATACCAAAAAAAAAAAGTAATATGTTCAATGGCAAAATGTGATTGGCCAATTCTGCCAGTTAAAAGCATTTTGGGCAAATGCATAGGCAAATTAAAAATACGTTCACAGGAAAGAGCTTTTGATTTTCAATCCATATGCATACTTTGATTCAAACTAGTGGATGAAGGTACATAATCCACTGATGCAAGCTCAATGCATTGAATGGCATCTGGCTAAAGGGAACGATGTTTGCATTGCTAGTTACTCTTTGAATATATAACAAGGTTCAAGGAAAAACTCTCATTACCACACATGTTGACATAATTTTCATTCCAAACCTCTCTTTATGAGACCGCTTTGTAGTAATAAAAAAAATAAAAAATTTACAAGCCTCACATGCAACCATGCATCTTGCACGCAGTTACACTTCTACATGCATCCATGTGTACTGCAATACATGTATCGATGTGCACATGCAACCATGGATATATGTATCTATGCAACTGTATACAATCCATGGATATTTTTCCTTACATGTGTATTTAAGCATTTATGTATCCGACTATGCATCTGTCACATCTATCCATGCAGCTATGTTTCCTGTAATTTCTTCTACCCTATAGATGCATCCATGCATATATGTATATTGTTTCTATGTGCAAATGTATATAGGCATCTATCCATATATGTGTCAATGTATCTATGAATACATCTATCCATAGATACATGTATCTACATCTATGGATACCATGATAAGATAATCCCACATCCATGTATCTATGGATACATGTATCAAAATGCTTCCGGTTCGGTCTTGACTCTGCAGCTTATCTCACGTGACTACCGGATCTGCGGAATAACAAAATGAAACACTCAAAGTAATCACCATGCATCTTTAGTCACTTAAATCTATATTACATGATAAATCCACATTCTGTTTAATGCATTGACTTTGAAACACAATCAAGAGAACAGCTAAATACCACTTTCCAAATTAAAAAAAACAACTTTAGAAACATCAACTTCCAGAATTAAATACCAGTATGCACAAAGTGATCATATTACTCTAACTAGATGACTATGAACTACATGTTACCTATGCAATCTAAAATCTAAAGATACATACCATCCTTATGCACCTATGCACAAATACATATTGTCTAACATATATACATAATTACATGTACACATATATACATGCAAACTTGTATACATGAACGCATACAAAGACTATGTTTCATGGGATTATTAAAGAGTTCACTTGCTTTCTATATGGTTCCATACTTTGCATGTGTGCCTATGAGGACAATAATTACATTATCCAGAACCAGAAACAAGTTACTTGAGGCAATAAATAGTTTCTTTCGTCAGTTTTCTCTAACGTTAGAGGTATAAAGCACACAGTGAAATTGGCAATGCCAGCTAAAAAAAATTGTCCTTCACTTGCTCATTGGTTCCAAAGCTCTCTTTATAGCACAGTTGTGCATTGCCTCCAAGACTCAGATGAATCATTGGTATTTCAAGGAAAGATTCAATTGGATAACACTAAAAATGATCTAAACTATGATTTTATAATCAAAGTATCCAAATGCATTGCAGCAATGCGAAACCCAACTTCCATTTAACATGTACAATGAAAATAAACATAATGAAAAATGCATTTGCTTCAAAGTTTTAAAAAGCAATTTCAATAGATTGTCTAGCCGTTGTCCAAAATATGGTTTTCTATCAGCATAGTCCTTGAACCTTCTTTAGGTCTGACTACTACTTTGTTAATTGACTTTGATCGAAAGATCAAAATGTGAAATGTTCCCAAGGATAATTATACTTATTTATCTCTTTTAATTGTTACATATTCAAAGACTAATTAGCAATCCAAACAGACTCCCCTTTAGTCAGATGCAATTCAATGCATTAATTTTGTATCAATGAATTATGTACTTTCAGCCACTAGTTTTAATCAAAGTATGCATATGGATTCAGATTCAAACTCTCAAAATAAATGCATATATAAATGTGTCTTTTTCTTCATTTCATAATGTATCTATGTATCCATAGGTGCAATCATGCATATATCGATTTGTGCATATATCTTTTCATCTCTTTATGCATCTGTCTATATATGTATGGTTGTATCTATGGGTACATGTATACCTCGATTTATGTATATATGCACCTATGAATTGCATACACACATCCATGTATATATGCATCTATCGATATCTTGCATGGATACATGTATATATGCATCTATGGACTCATGCACCCATGTATATATGACAGCTTATTGGTTCCAAAGCTCTCTTTATAGGACAGCTATGCATTGCCTCCAAGACTCAGATGAATCCTTGGTATTTCTAGGAAAGATTCAAATGGATAACACTTAAAATGATATAAACTATGATTTTATAATCAAAGTATACAAATACATTGCAGCAATGCAAAACCCGACTTCCATTTAAGATGTACAATGAAAGTAAACAGAAGCAAAAATGCATTTGCTTCAAAGTTTCTAAAGCAATTTCAACAGATTGTCTAGCCATTGTCCAAAATATGGTTTTCTATCAGCATAGTCCTTGAACTTTCTTTAGGTCTGACTGCTACTTTGTTAATTGACTTTGATTGAAAGGTCAAAATGTGAAATGTCACCAAGGATACTTATACTTACTTATCTCTTTTAATTGTTATATATTCAAAGACTAATTAGCAATCCAAACAGTCTCCCCTTTAGTCAGATGCCATTCAATGCATTAATTTTGTATGAATGAATTATGTACCTTCAGCCACTAGTTTTAATCAAAGTATACATATGGATTCAGAATCAAACTCCCAAAATAAATGCATATATAAATGTGTCTTTTCCTCCATTTCATTATGTATCTATGTATCCATAGATGCAGCCATGCATATATCGATTTATGCATATCTTGCCATCTCTCCATGCATCTGTCTATATATGTATGACTGTATCTATGGGTGCATGTATACATTGATTTATGCATACATGCACCTATGAATTGCGTACACACATCCATCTACATATGTATCTATCTATATTTTGGATGGATACATGTATATATGCATGTATGGACTCATGCACCCATGTATTTGTCTTTGTCTTTGGCCAAATGGCCCCTAATGGCCAAAGTATCCTAGCCACCCATGGTTGTCAAGCAATTCCAGTGCCTTCCCCACTAGCCACATGCCATTTAATGCATTTGCTTCAATTATTTTGACCTCTCCATGTGTTCGCATTTTCCTGATATTTCAATGCATTTAATTTGCACTCATGGATTACGTATCTCTACTCGCCAGTTTTATAAACTATTCCTTTGCTTAAATTTATTTAATTAATCTATGCGATCACATTTCACTGATTTTCAATTAACAACAATAATTTATAAATCTATTCTGATAAATAGAAACAGCTAAATGCTAATTTTCCAATATTGATTTATCAGAATAGTGCTAGTTTTCCAATATAAAAAAATTAAAAGTTATATGTTGACATACATTTATGCATATTGTCCATACATGCATATATGCATATATTCCTTCATCCATATTTGCATGTGTATATGAATACATCCTTCCATGTAGCATATGCATTTGTACCTATATGCAAATATGCATACATCCATGTATACATGTGTTCATATCTCCATCTCTCCATGTAGTTCTATTTTTTGTGTATACATGTGTCTGTTGATGCATCCATGCATATATCTGTGAATAGCTCTATGTATTTCTCTCTCCATGTATTTAATGTTCTCCACTGCATCAACATTTGCATGTTCTCAGTTTTATGATCTTCCATATTTATTTTTTTCATAGTATATGCATAAGAACTTCCACTTTGTCTTCTGTTTTGACTCTTCTATCCATAAATATCATTATATTTTTATATCCACTCTTCTATTGTCGCATTTCGAGGAAGCTCAAGGATCTCAATACCTTGTTCAGTACGAAGGAGAGTGAGAAATGCAACATGGGTCTTTTTCTGTGTTTATATTGACGGAATCAACCCTATGATGATTTTTAAAAGCATAACCAATACCAAACTAGACATTCTTCCACTCCTTGTTGCAAGAAATAATGACTTCATACCCTATTGATTCCATTCATTTCCATTTCCACCCTTGCACGTACTTTCTTCTCAAATCAAATACATTTCAAAATCCATTTATTTGCTTGTGTTGCATCATACCAATGTGTTGCATTCCTTTTTTCATTAAATCCAGCTCTCTCATTGAAATTTTCATTTCTTGCATTTAATTGTAAGCATATAACTTACAGATGATAAATTCACACCATTTACATTCCCATTCATTCTCATATCCACCATCCCATATCCTTGCCTCCCATGTCAAATACTTTTCATAACTTATTCATACACCTTATTTGCATCTCACCATTCTCTCAATTCGCTCTCTTTGTTCCACTCGCATAACTCATTCTTATTTTTAACACTCACATATCTTTATCTATCTACACCTCAAATATACCTTCATCCATCACAAAAAAATTCACACCATACCAAACAAAGAAAAAGATGAAGAAAATATCAAGGTTATGCAAATAAACACTGAGGGCTTCGAAAATAACACTCATAACATAGAGTTGTATTCAAGAGTTATTTTCAAAATGTCTTTTCTAAACCTTGTTTATTATGGATCCCTAAAAGCATGTATAATAGTTTCTTCAAGCCTATAATGTGTAATCAGATTTAACAAATATTTACATGTTTCCATGCATTCAAATGCATCATTAGGTATCCTTTATACACTTGTTCAAAAAACAATATTGTATATGTTTCAAATGCAAATTGTTCCTGACATTTTCGCTTTATGCACACATGCATTTATAGATTGTTCTTTGTGTACCAAATTACATGGACACATCTATACATCCATGCATGCATAAATGTTTACATGGATCCATATATTTATGCATTCCTTCGATATATGCATTGCTGATATATAGTTTGTTGTCCCTATTTTCCTTTCGCTTACTACTGCAAATGCTACTTGAGCCTCAATGTGCTTTGAAAGATTTGTATTTCTACTTGATTTTAGTGTTTTCCATTCAAATTTCTCGTTCACATGTCATGTATGCTTTTCACTCTTCTTTGCATTGTGTGCACATGGATACATGTATACATGCATGCATGTATACATAGATGCCTCAAGCATTGTTACAAATGTTTAAGATTATTTGCATTCAATACTTGAAACAAAATAATAATACATTTTTGCTTCCTAGATAAGATCATAAAGGAAATTTGTTACTACAAATGTAAACATGCACCCATGTAAAGGTACTAGTATTCATTGGTGTTTCTCTTTTGACTCTTGTATCCTTAAATATCATTATATTTTTATATCTATTCTTCTCTTCTCACATTTGGAGGAAGCTCAAGGATCTTGGAACTTTGTTTAGTCCAAAGGAGAGTGAGAAATGAGGCACCAGTCTTTCTTTTGTATTTGTATTGAGACACTCAGCCCTATGATGATTTTAAAAAGCATAACCAATAACAAAATAGACATTCTTCCACCCTTTCTTGGAACAAAAGTTCACTTCATACCCTATTGAATCCACTCATTTCCATTTCCACCTGTGCACATCGTTTCTTCTCAAATCAAATACATTTCAAAATCCATTTATATGCTTCTCTTGCATCACACCAATGTCTTGCATTCTTTTTTTCTCTCAATCCAGCTCACTCATTCAAATTTTTATATCTTGCATTTAATTTTAAGCGTTAAACTCAAAAATGATAAATTCATATCATTTACATTCAATTCATTCTCACATCCAGTTTCAAATATCCTTGCTTCCCATATCTAATACTTTCCATAAGGCATTCATATACCTTACTTGCATCTCATCATTCTCTCAATTCCTTCTCTTTGTTCCACTTACATCGCTCATTCTTCTTTACCACCCTTACATATCTTTATCTATCTATAGCTCAAATATACCTTCATCCATTAGAATAAAATTCACACCATACCAAAGGAAAAAATGAAAAAAATATCAAGGTTATGCAATTAAACACTGAGGGCTTTGAAAATAACTATCACAACATAGAGTTGTATTCAAGACTTCCTTTAAAAACATTTTTTCTAAATCTTGTTTATTGCAGATAACTAAGAGCACATATCACAGTTTCTTGGAGGCTAAAATGTATAATCAGATTTCATAAATATTTACATGTATCCATGCATTCAAATGCATCGTTGGATATCCTTAATACACTTGGTCAAAAAACAATAATGTATTATTCTTTTGTTTCGATCATAAATGTTCTTTTTATATCTTTCAAATGCAAATTGTTTCTGACATTTTCTAGCTTTGTGCACATAGGCATATATAGATTCTTGTTTACTTACCAACTTACATGGACACATGTACACATAGATGGATGCATAAATGTTTGCCTTCATCCATACATTTATGCATTCCTTCGATATATGCATTGCTAATAAATAGTTAATTTTCCCTGTTTTCTTTCATTTAATACTGCAAATGCAAATTGAGTCTCATTGTTAAAATACAGTTGTATTCAAGAGTTCTTTTCAAAATGTCTTTTCTAAATCATGTTTCTTACAGATTCCTAAAAGCACATATGACAATTCCTCGAAGGCTATAATGTATATTCAGATTTCACAAATATTTACATGTATCCATGCATCCAAATGCATTATTAGATATACTTTATACACTTGTTCCACAAACACTAATGTATTGCTGCTTTGTTTCAGTCAGTAATGTTTTTTTAGTTCTTGTTTAACCTGCAAATTGTTTCTAACATTTCTAGCTTTATGGACGCAGACATATATAGATTCTTCTTAGCATACCAAGTTACATGGACACATGTACACATCCGTGCATGCATATGTCTTTACATGGATCCATATTTTAATGCTTTCTTTTCATATATGCATTCATACTAACTAGTTTATTTCTCTTGTTTTCTTTCATTTAATACTGCAAATGCAACTTCAGTCTCATCACGCTTTCAGGCTTCCTCAGGTGCCAAGGATGCTTTTCACTCTTCTATGCATTGTGTGCACGTTGATAAATGTATACATGCATCCATGTATACTTAAATGCTTCAAGCATTGTTACAAATGTTTCTCTCAATAATTTGGATGCAAAGTGCTACAAACATGTAGATTATTTTACTGTACCTACATTTTATCTTACCTAATAAGATTCTTTATATCTTTTTAAATTATTTTTTGTTTAAAATATATACAAAAAAAAAATTCATTCGTATTACATTAACAACATTCAAATCTAATTTATAATAAAATCAATACCTTTGTACTGTTTCATCTAAGAATTTATCGTAATATTTATTCCACTTATTACATTTTCATAAGTTAAATTATTACATTTTATTTTATATATACACAAATTTAATCTTCTTTCTTTTTTTCTTTTTTTTTTAACGAGGGGAATCGGGTGCAGCATCGCCCCCATATAACCCCCATCGCTGTAAACTTTTACCGCGGACTCCAAGAAGGTTGGCAGACACACCAACCGTACCACTCGAGCACCTGAGAGTCGAACTCCATGGTATGCCTCTTGTTACAAGGAACACCTTAACTTAACCGAAATGGGACCTAGCCTACACAAATTTAATCTTAGGTAGTAAGGTTCTTTATTATATTTTTGCAAATTACTTATTGTTTATTATATAAACACAAATTTTTATTCATATTACATAAACAATATTAAAATCTTATTTATAATAAAATCAATAGCTTTCTAGTCATTCATCTAACAATTTATTGTAATATAATTACATTGTTCTATACACGAAAATATCTTATCATATTACATAGACAGGATTTAAATCTTATTTATAATAAAATCAATAGCTTTATATAATACTAACCTTCATACTACATTAAAAAAAAACATTGATTAATCTTACAAAAGTTTATACTCAAATGAGCTACCCCTATCAATCTTCCACCTAACACTACTGTTTCTATTAGCACTTGCATATTGTGATATGATAAACTAAAATAACTCAATTGTATTAATTAACATAGCATGTGTTTTACAACAGTACACTAAACATAATTTTATTTACAAATAGACATACAAGCAAAAAAAAGAAATATGGTAAACTTTGTTTCACCATGCATATAAATATGGGTCATGTAAAGAATGCATTTTCCTTTTTTTGCCCACACACATGTTTTTTTGTAAATAGTTGCAAATGATATTTGATGCTTTAGAAATATCTCTACATCAAAACTTTGTTCCATTTAAAATGACTAATGAATTTTCGATCAAAAGGTTTTCTAAAAAAAAAAAAAAAAAAACATTGCACTGTCATAAATAGTTTATTTCTCCTGTTTTCTTTCATTTAATACTGTAAATGCAAGCTGAGTCTCCTCCTCTTTAAGACTCATTCACATGCCAACTATGCATCTCACTCTTCTATGCATTATGTGCACGTGGATACATGTATGCATATATGTCTCAAGCATTATTACAAATGTTTCTGATTGTTTGCATTCAATAATTAATACAAATTAATAATGCATTCTTGCTTCCTAATTAAGATCATAAAGAATCTTCCTTCTCAAAAATGTATACATACACACACAAAAAAACAAGTATTCATTGGTATATCTATAAAAAAGTCCACGTATACATGGTACCCATAAATAAAATTTCCCTTGCATCCATCCACACGTGTTACCTGTTCACATGTCCCTATGGACCACGTTGCCCATGCACCCTAAAAATTCCATGCATTAGTGCGCTTCTAAAAATTACTTCAAACTTTTCTAGCTATTTTTAATACATTTATATTCCTATCTGCTATCTAAAAACTTTTTCTAACTCATAGCTACATGCCTTTTACCTCTCGGCAGGAACTCGACGCTTACGCCACTTGTTAGATTTTGTATTATATATAAGGTCCACACGATCAAAGCACTCTATGGTATCTATAGCAGCATACGATCCCTTAGCACCAAAGTTTTATAAAGTTTGTAATCTTTTTTTAAGATTAGATTTTTTGTAATGAATTTTGATCAAGAAGTTTACAGTTTTGTTAGTATTGCCTCTTCAAACAAGGTGCTTAATTTGTCAATTTTCAAGGTGTCTTCATAGTTGGTGTAGGTGTCATTGTATGTTGAGCACTCTATGACATAGTGTCATCCTATCTTCACCACTCCCTTGTTGCAAAATTAGCATGTTCTATTTCCCTACTTCTATTTAGGTATTAGCCATTTGACAATTTCACATTTAAGATGATGTGAACTAGTCCTTAATTGAGCTATCAACATTTTTGCTTTCCATTTAATCTTTGCTCTTATGTAAGCTTTTTCCTCACGGTCCCACATGGGGCTAAATTTTTTGATATAGTAATTTTTTTTTCACCTACATATATATACATTATTTTATTGATATATTTACAATATTTATGAGTAAATTAGAGTAATATTACTTATATATATTATTGTAGACACTTAAAAATGTCCAAAGTATATCACACATCTAGTTTCTCTTACTAACACTATTTTCTCATCATTATCACCTAATTCATTTATTTAATTAAATAATGTCCAATTATTTAGTTAAATTCACATTTTCTCTTATTAATCGAATAATTAAGGTTATTTGATTAATTCATCATAATTCATCATTTCCTTCCCTTTTGATTAAATAATGTCAAATTATTTAATTAAATGCTAATCAATCACACTTAATTAAATAATTCACAATTATTTAATTAAATTCCTAATTCTTCCAACTTGCACAATTAAATGATTTTCTAAATTGTTTAATTGGCTAATTATTCCTCCAATCATGCAACTTGCATAAACAATATTCCACATAAAATATTCCCTTTCAAATTCAAATTTTTCCCTCCAATTCAAAATATCTCCAACATGATTCATAAAATTAAGAGATGTTATTGAGTCTCTCATGGATTATGAACCCTTAATCTAATCCTTGATCCATTTCTTGATTTGCACTCACATCTTTAATTCAATTTCATCCATTGATTAGTATTTTGAATCCTCACCATTGATCAATATCTCAAAACTCTATAAATACATGAAAAAATAGAAAAATAGGTTTTTTGGAAAAATGAGATGATAACAAAGGGGGTATGATGGACCTGTTATCAACTGAAATTGCACCCTATTGAACCTGATGTTCAACACCTCAATGTAACATGGGAAGACCTCTAAAGCTGTGGGTCACTTATAGACAAAGGTCAACCTCCGAAGAAGGTCGGCTTCTTTTGGTATCACCTAAACTACTGATTATGTAAGGGGAAAGGGAGAAGGAGTGCATAAAAATAAAACTAAACGCTATGGTGATACACCGAAATGACAAGAACAATGAGACACTCAAGTTACACTTGAATACTGATGATGGATATGGGACTACACAACCAATTTCTATAGATTATGCATAAGTATTTCACAAATAGGTTTGACATGCACACACTTTCAAGAAGGAAAAGCAGATTTTCACAAATTAAAAGCTCATGTGCAATTAAGTAAACATAGTTTGTAACCTACATAATACTACTTTTGCAAAGAAAGGCATGCTAACATGAGACAAAGCTATAAGGAAAAGAAAGATTTCACGAAGTAGCTTGATCAATCACCTAAAAATGCACAATATTTTGCAAAGAACCAGAAGGCAAATTGAACCATTAATGGTAACCAAGGTAAATTTTATAGATCATGCTCCAAAATGAGTTACAGAAGTTTGCTAATATGAGAAAGGACTGCAGAAGTCACAGACTTTCGAAAATAATAAGGAGAACTCCTTTACAAAGAGGCAAATATGCCTTATATGCAAAAATATGTCGACCCCTAGGGCTTACAAAAATATAAGTCTTTGGAAAGATTTTCCCCTAGATCTTTTAATGAAGTTAATTCTGCATTCGATTGCATCCTCGTGTCCATGTCAGTGAAGAGTCATTCCCAGGAGAAGCCTCCAAATCTTTTGCAACCATAGTATTAACTTCATGGCCTTTGTGTCCACCCTCGAACTTCCCTGCCAAGCTGCTTTGAATGCTCTTGAGCTCAGAGCAAATCCACGTCGCTTTCATTCTGTTAATCTTCTTCATAGGGGTCAAACTGCCACGACTCTCCTGTAGCTCATTCGGATTGGTTGAATTTGTGCCACATAGGTTTTCAGACATTCAAAGGTCGCACATCAGAATCGCATGTCGATGAGACACTAATCGTGTCTCCCTGATGTGAGCACATCACATAGTAGCTATCGGCATAGCTTGGGACTGTCAGCGGGACCTCATATCGAGTTGCGAGAGTTATACCGATATCCATTTCCGTGGGCAAGCTGATCGTTATCGGCAAGACTCCCTTCTTTCGGCAGGACCTCATAGTGAGCTCCTTTCTTCTCCCTGAGCTCACTTCATTTCGGCGAGACCTCTTGCAATCAGCAAGACATCATTCTGACGGCCAGACGTTACGCCAATGTCATCAATGTCAACGGGACCTTTTGTTATTGGTGAGACCTCATAGCGAACACAAACCACCTTCCCCAGGCTCAAACGTCCCTCCTTCGGCAAGACATTGGCAAGTCAGGAAGACCTCATGTCGAAGCCCCATCATTATACCGTTGTGCTCCTCTGTCGGCAAGACACCCATGTGTCGGCAAGACCTCTTACCGAAGGAAAAACACTATACCGAGACCCTTCATTCTTTGGTAGGGCCTCCTACTTTCACCGAGACATCATGGCGACTCTACTTTACTTTGCGTCGAGCTCACATTCTTTCGGCAAGACCCCATCAGGTCGGTGAGACATTACACCGACCGAGCTCTCTGTCAGCGAGTGCAACCTCCTCGGCAAGACATCGCCCTGTCGCCCAAAGGATATACCGATGTCAAACTTTCTCGGTGAGCTTGCTTTATCTCAGCAAGACCCTACCTAGTCGGTGAGACCTCATATCAAGCTCAAAACTTTCACTGAGACTTTTGCTTGGTCACCGAGACATCACGGCGAACTCCTTTCTTTCGCTGAGAGCGTACCTCATTTTGGGGAGACATCGCTTGGTTGGTGAGACCTTATAGCAAGGTCTTCATTTCTTAGTGAGGGCATTTTGCTTCGGTGAGACATCATCGGTCGCCGAGATGTTACAGCGAGGCCCACCTTTTCTCCCCGTTGACATCTTTTTTTGCCAAGACCTTCGTTAGTCGCTGAGACATCATCCCGATGCCAACTTGTAAACAACCTTTAGCGTGACATCCCACACAGCAAGATACATAAGGACTCATGGCGGCCCGAATGTCCTGTGACCAGTGCATTCAAACAGATAACACGCACTGTTAGTCGGCAAGACAACAAGAGGGTCTTGTCAACTTTCTGCTCTGATGAGTTTTATGCCAAAACTAACTGAGGCGGGGCATTCCAATAGACCTCCCTATGAGGTAGCACCAGATAAGGACCCTCCCAATGAAATCTAAAGACCTGCACGCTGGGCTCAACCCTTGTGGGAGCCACATTTAATCCACCTGCCGAATTTAAAACATAATTTCCCCCGATTGAGCCCGTAGGTGAAAGTTGGGTAACATTTCTGGCAACCTTTTTTGGATGTTTGTCTGCTAAACATGGAAACCGGTAGCTTAGGCCTATCCATTGGGCACAGAGTCATTGGGAAAATTGAGGAACAGACTTGAAGCAGCCTTGCACATGGCTATAACGCATTTGTAACTCAAGAACATATCACTCAAACATTTATTGAAAATAGGAAACTATAGAAGGGAAAACTATCTAACTGTGTTGAAACAGCACTTAGGGAATTGAAAACTTGTAGCTAAACCTACCCTACACTAACTAGTAAGAAACTAGTCAAACAAAATCATTTACAGGATGACTGAAATAGCTGCCCCTTCTTCTCAATATGCAGTGACTGGCATGTTTAAGGACAACTGAGTAAAAGTAAAAAATAGAAAAATGTTTACCAAGGTGATGCACTGCTTCTCGAAAGAGGTGAATGAGTTCACTTACCTCACTAGATAGACCATACGTATTGTCAACCAAAGGAGGATAAGTGAGCTAAACATAATCTTGTTTGGCTGTCAATGCATCTTGGATATCTTCTTTTGTTGTACCTTCATGTGTAGGTACAGGATTAGTCCTTGGTGTTGTATTGGACTCCGTCTGAGCTAGGTATCTAATTGGACAACCTCTGGTAAGGGTAAAGCTTGAACTTTCCTGGCTCATCTCTTGCTCATGGGTGGCCTCTTTATCATCTTATTGCCTGAAAAGGTCTAATCCTTGTGGCTGACTTGGTGGAAAAAAGGAAACCTCCTCAGTATGTTCATGCTTTCCCAAATGAACACTCATTTATTCAATGGAGAATAATGAAATGATTTCCTCCAACACACCTTCAATCAATACATCAGCTTTTGGCTCCTTTATGCACCAGAAAGGAAGTTGCTCATAGTTCTTATTATCACCACTAAAAAATTCACATTCCAATTCAGGATTGTTTTCCTCAATAAAGGAAGGCAACAATTCTAATGGTGATAAAATCTCAAGTTCTTCTGCATAATAGAATGGAAGCTCCTCTAACCAGATATAATCTTGAAGAATAAGTTTATGAGGCTCCTCCTGTTGCTTCGGCAATTCTGCATGTTACTGCTCAAGATCATCATAACCCTCAACTTCTTCTGATTCTTTGCTATCCAATGTTGAACAAAACTGCTCAATAATACATGTGGACAACTCTTCAAAAGCTCAACATTGGCTTTCTCATCTAGAACACACTCAAAAACATCAAAATTCTCACCTTGGAGGACAAAATTAGGTTCAATTCCAAGCTTTTCTTCCTGAATTAAGCCTCCATTGTCTTGTTGGTTGCCACCAATTAGCGACTCACCAATGCTTTCTTGTTGTTCAATCATTTGTTGTTGTTGCTTTCTATATTCCTCCATAGCTAGATGTAACAGATTTAGAATTCTAATCTCCTCCATGGTGAATGAGCTTGAGTTAGTTTGATCAAGGGTCTGCCCCTCTTTAGCTGCAACACTTTTCTCTTTGATACTCCCCTCAAGCTGCCTCTTTTGAAACTCCTCTATTAGTTGGTGTTGATAATCTGAGTAAGCTCGAGTATTCTGCACCTGAGCAGACAACTTCATTTGTCCTTCTTTAGTAGCTATTTCTTGTTTAAGGTATCCCTCAAACTGGATTCTTTCTACCACTCTTTCTTGATCATAAAAGTAGACTTGTTCAGCCATTTCATGTTGTTGCATAATGGTACCTTTATGCACCTTGATATCAACCAACATCCTAGATAGGCATGCAAGCACCTTACTAATATTATTAATCTTCATATTGTGAAAATTTTGATTCAAATCCCACAAGATACAGTCAAACTATTGGAGCAGGTCCAATATGTTATGGTATGGATGTTTTTGAGGCTAATTATATAAATAATCATACTGGTTAACATCAAAAACCTCCTCTTGGGGCTGATTTATATCAAATATTGATTAAAACAAAGGTTGAACCAGAGTGGGAGGGTGGGAAACATGATGAAAATGCTGATTAGTTGTTGTTGCAAGGGAAATTAGGCTGAAACCAACATTATGGTTGGTTGAATGTAACTGATAAGAAGGTGTAGGAGCAACATACTCATGATGTGGAGGGTAATAGTAAGCATTTTCATGAATATTTGACATCTTTTCATTCAAAGAGTTGGAAACTCAGAACTAACAGATTCTTTTGAGACATACCAACACTTGTGCCTATGAAAACAAAAGATTTGAGCTCGGAGTCACCAGGTGTTGTTCGAACTGCCTCCAAAGGATAAATGATACTGAGGTAAACACCAAATCTCTCAGTATGTTGAATTTCTTATTAATGCACTGACTTTTTGGCTACTTCCCAAACTCAAAGTCGCCAGATATGCTTAAAAATGACCTCTAAAAGGCTATTAGCTCACTGTTAGCATATCAAAAAATAGCAAGACTTAGGAGTTTTACTTTTGACTGAGTCCCACCGGGCATGCCAAAAACTGTTATCACCTAAAATTGCACCCTGTTGAACCTGATGTTCAACACCTCAGTGTAACATGGGAAGACCTCTAAAGTTGTGGGTCACTTATAGACAGAGGTCAACCTTCGGAGAAGGTCGGCTTCCTTTGGTATCACCTAAACTACTGATTCTATAAGGGGAAAGGGAGAAGGAGTGCATAAAAATAAAACTAAATGCTATGATGATACACCAAAATGACAAGAACAATGAGACACTCAAGTTACACTTGAATACTAATGATGGATATGGGACTGCACAACCAATTTCTATAGATTATGCATAAGTATTTCACAAACAGGTTTGACATGCACACACTTTCAAGAAGGAAAAGTAGATTTTCACAAATTAAAAGCTCATGTGCAATTAAGTAAACACAGTTTGTAAACTACATAATACTACTTTTGCAAAGAAAGGCATACTAACATGAGACAATGCTATAAGGAAAAGAAAGATTTCACGAAGTAGCTTGATCAATCACCTGAAAATGCACAATATTTTGCAAAGAACCAGAAGGCAAATTGAACCATTAATGGTAACCAAGGTAAATTTTATATATCATGCTCCAAAATGAGTTACAAAAGTTTGCTAATCTGAGAAAGGACTGTAGAAGTCACAAACTTTCGAAAAGCATAAGGAGAACTCCTTTACAAAGAGGCCAAAATGCCTTATATACAAAAAGATGTCGACCCCTAGGGCTTACAAAAATATCAGTCTTCGGAAAGATCTGCCCCTAGATCTTTTAATGAAGTTAATTATGCATTTGATTGCATCCCCGTGTCCATGTCAATGAAGAGTCATTCCCAGGAGAAGCCTCCAAATCTTTTGCAACCACAGTATTAACTTCATGGCCTCCGTGTCCACCCTCGAACTTCCTTTTCGAGCTGCTTTGAATGCTCCTGAGCTCAGAGAAAATCCACGTCGCTTTCATTCTGTTAATCTTCTTCACAGGGGTCAAACTACCATGGCTCTCCTGTAGCTCATTCGGATTGGCTGAATTCGCGCCACATAGGTTTCCGGACGTTTAGAGGTTGCACATCAGAATCGCATGTCAATGAGACACTAATCATGTCTCCCCGATGCGAGCACATCACATAGTAGCTATTGACATAGTTTGGGACTGTCGGCGGGACCTCATATTGAGCTGCGAGAGTTATACCGATATACATTTCCGTGGGCAAGATGATTGCTATCGGCAAGACTCCCTTCTTTCGGCAGGACCTCATAGCAAGCTCCTTTCTTCTCCCCGAGCTCACTTCATTTCGGCGAGACCTCTTGCAATTGGCACGACATCACTCTGACGGCTAGACGTGACGCCGATGTCATCAATGTTAGCAGGACCTTTCGTTATCGGTGAGACCTCATTGCGAACACAAACCACCTTCCCCGGGCTCAAATGTCCCTCCTTCGGCAAGACACTAGCAAGTCAGGAAGACCTCATGCTGAACCCCCATCATTATACCGTTGTGCTCCTCCGTCGGCGAGACACCCATGTGTCAGTGAGACCTCTTACCGAAGGCAAAACACTATAACAAGACCCTTCATTCTTCGGCAAGGCCTCCTGCTTTCGCTGGGACATCATGGCGACTCTACTTTTCTTTGCGTCGAGCTCACATTCTTTTGGCAAGACCCCATCGGGTTGGTGAGACGTTACACCGACCGAGCTCTCTGTCAGCAAGTGCAACCTCCTCGGCAAGACATCACCCTGTCCGCCAGACGATATACTAATGTCAAACTTTCTCGGTGAGCTTGCTTTATCTCAGCAAGACCCTACTTGGTTGGCAAGACCTCATATCGAGCTCAAAACTTTCGCCGAGACTTCTGCTTGGTCGCCGAGACATCATGGCGAACTCCTTTCTTTTTTCGAGAGCGTACCTCATTTCGGGGAGACCGCTTGGTTGGTGAGACCTTATAGCGAGGTCTTCATTTCTTAGTGAGGGCATTCTGCTTCGGTGAGACATCATCGATTGTCGAGACGTTATAGTGAGGCCCACCTTTTCTCCTCGTTGACATCTTTTTTCGCCGAGACCTTCATTAGTCACTGAGACATCATCCCGATGCCAGCTTGTAAACAACCTTTAGTGTGACATCCCACGCGGCGAGATACATAAGGACTCATGGCAACCCGAATGTCCTGGCGACCGGTGCATTCAAACAGATAACACACACTGCTAGTCGGCAAGACAACAAGAGGGTCTTGCCGACTTTCTGCTCTGATGAGTTTTATGCCAAAACTGACTAAGGCGAGGCATTCCAATAGACCTCCCTATGAGGTAGCACCAGATAAGGACCCTCCCAATGAAATCTGAAGACCTACACGCTGGGCTCAACCCTTGTGGGAGCCACATTTAATCCACTTTCCGAATTTAAAACATAATTTCCCCCAATTGAGCCCGTAGGTGAAAGTTGGGTAACAGGACCTATTTCTCCAATTTCATTTAGGAAATGAGATTCAAACAATGAAATGACTACCAACCCAAAAGGTGAGTCAAGTCAAAGTGTGAATTTGCAAATTTCCCTTTTATGCAAAGATAAGGGTCCTAATTAAACAACACTTTGGGGATAAAGATTAAAAATAGCAAACTAACTCCAAAATGTAAGCTATAAAGTGCATCTAATAGATTAAGCTCAATTTTGATGGAACTAGAAAATAAAATGAAAATCTGAGAATGGGAAAATGATGTGTACCAGTCACCAAAAGTGTTTTTTCAAAGCAAACTAAGGACTTATTCACCCTATGGTGAATGGGTCTTGGCTAGGGCTCTATAAAAATGGTTTATGCGTTCTCTTCTACTGTCTTTGCACTCCCAGATTCTTGAATCTCACAGTTGGAAAGCTAAAAATAAATTCTATCATTCAATTTTTCGTGAAATTGCAAGAATGATGACAACTTTGCAAAAAAAAATCTTCAAAAGATCTTCCACCTAAAACCTGCAAACACACATCAAGAGGGGAAAATGTTGTTTTGTTCATGAATGGGGGTTTGCCTTGGTCAAACTCCGTTTTGGTAATTAAACCTTGTAATGAAATGAAATAGCATGAAGGAATGATGAATGAACAAGCTTATGTCACAACTTGCCAAAGGGTAAGTTCATGGATATGTGACACAATTTTGGCTCTTAAGATGCCACTTTTTAATTTCGGAATCAACAAAATCTTATTTGCACAAGAAAATGAAGATAGTTATGCTCAAAATTTCAAGATGCAGCAAGAACAAGAGTTGAAGTGTTGCGAGTCTAGTTTCCAAGCTACTTCTTTTTGAAATTAATGAAGATTAAGGGTCTCATAAAGTGGGGGGGGGCAAAATAGGTCCTGTTTTTAT